>ML664170.1:2847414-3038801 GCA_007570785.1 Antilocapra americana | reverse complement strand
AGCCACGGAGATGGAAAAAATAGATGGACTCAAGATACACATAGTTTTATGTGAGAGATGAGGGCAGAAATGTTTTAAGAATGATTATCAGTGCTTTGGCTTGAGGTGGTTGAATGTGACATTATAGAAACGGAGAAAACTAATGAGTTTCAGGCTTATGGAAATAGTTTAGAGTTGAACAGATATGGCAAGAGTTTGAGGCATGCTAATTTTGGGTTATTTGTGAAGTACAAAATAGAACCTTCAAGTAGACAGCTACATAAGAAATATAAAGTTTAGGTGTGAGTCTAGGTGGGATACAAAACTTGTGAATCTTTGAATATGGATGGTGATGAAGATGCTAGCATATGCAAAACACACTTTTTTCCAATTACCACTTGAAGCACTTCCTATATATTATCTCATTGAATGATTTTATGAAATATTTACTATTATCCTCATTTTAAAAGTTGGAAAAACTGAGACTCAGAAATCACCAGCTAGTCAATGTAGCACCAGCATTAGAACCATGGCACTCTGAATCCAGATTCCATGTTCCCATTTACTAGCTTTTGTTGTTCTTAAAAGAAACCAAGATATATTCAACTGCCCTTTATACCATGTAGCTCTGATTCTCTATCAGAGAAAGACTGTGTTTATAAAATAAGAAGAAATAGAAATTTTTCCCTACTGTCTTCTGATTAAGGATATGAGTTTAATTGCAATCCTCAGGCTCATACATGATGATAATCAACATGGAATTGATCCCAATAACGTGCAGAGTGAGAAAAAAGACACCCTGGAACGGGTCTTTGGGAAATTCCAAGCTAGTTTGCTAGAGTGAATTCGGCCATGAGATTGAAAAGTTAATCAGAGACATAAGAAAACCAGGAGAATGTGAAATCTTATAAGCCAAGAACCAAGGGAAAAGATAATTTCAAAGGAATGGAAGACATCAACCGTATCCACAGCTCCTAAGATATCTAAGTAGGTTTATTATAAAATACAAGTTCCTCATAAATCAATATTAATTTGAAGGAAAGTATGCTGGAATACAGTTAAGATCTCATTCTGACCCTAGCCCTGACTTTACTTAGATGAGATTATGGGGCAAGTCCCCTAATCTCTTTGGATTTCAGGTTCCTAATCTATAAAATAAATGTGGAAGGATAATTTCCAGTCCTTCCTTTCCCCAAATGTTGTGTCATTATTTATGGTTTATGAATGTTTCATGATAATAATTTTTGTTGTTGTTGTTGAAATGCCTCTTTCTGAGCAAAAATTACTTGCTGTTCACATTCATAAAATGATTTGCAATGGATAACACATTCCCAGTGAGGGAAGTCAGCTTACAAACAGATATCATACAAAAAGTCTTTTTTTTATTAGTGGTAGAATTTATGTAAAGATTAAATCATAATAGGATAGTTTCACATTTCTCCATGGAGCATCACTTTCTTTTTATCCTAATATATAGTTTCCACTTTCAACACAAAATACATTTGTGCCCAAGGGATCTTAGAAGGTCCTCAAATGTCTGGCTTTCATCCTTCAAAAGTTCAGTTTGGCAAGTTCCTCATGTACTTGTGTGCTGGACATTGGCATGTGTGTAGACGTGTAAATGCTACATTTGCTGAACAATGTGCACTTATCTGCAATTCCAAATGGCTCTCGCATTTAATTGTATCCTTCTGTCTTCATAAAATTGCACTTACTCTTTTATTAATTTACTGTAATGATGAAAAGAACATATTATTCTTAACAGATATGTGGGGAGTTGGTTACCATCTGAGTAAAGGAGGACAACTTATGTAACCCAATAAAATTGGAAGGGTATCTTCTTCTAGTGCAGATAATTGTGCTGCCTGAATAATAAGTGAATTCAATGTTTTCAGTTATGAGAAGTGAGTGAACTTGATACATTTGGTTATGAATATTCTGACTTAGAGAAGAAGGCAGTACTATGGTAGAGGACTAGCTGGATACAGTGATAAAGGTAACCATCAAAATCTCTGCTAACAATCAAAACAATTCTGCTAATTTCACCTTCAGATATAGAAGATGAATGTAGGGATTATGAGTCACATGGATTCAGGCTTAACTTACTTACTGGATCTACCAAATATGATCTTTGGCAGATCATACTGGGTTTCTCAGATTACCAGTGACGTCATCATTAAAAGGGGAATCACACTAATATCCACCCATAGACCCACTGAGCGAACTCAATGGGTCATTGCCCATAAAATTCTAAATATATGGTACATACTAAGTAGCCTGTTATTGATATTTGTTTTCATTATCATTTAACTATTACCACTGTTATAGCTGTTCCAACAGTATAGAATGATATGGTGAGGAATGAACAACTAGAATACAGAAATGACACTAATCAAATATATTATATATTACAAACCAGAAATTGATATAAACTGATGCCAAGAGCAGGGGATGACTGACTGACATTTGTCATACTATTCTTTCATTTTCATAAGATGTTTTACTTTGTGAATATTATCATATAAAAATATATTTAATAGATTTTTCATTGTATTATGAAAAATAAAGACTTGTAAAATAAAAACTGTTTTCAGTAAGTGATATCTTGAAATCAAGGACAATTCTGTAGAGTTTCCATTTTGCATTGGCAACAAAATGTAAGTAGAAATTCAGTTCATAAAACTGCTTGTAGTTCCTATGGTCAATGAAAACTTGTTCTCTGATTAACTGATTCTATGGCATTTAAAACTTATTTTTCTTGTTTTTCAGAAACCCAAAATCTTATTTAGAAAAATTATACAGCCAATTAGAGGCTGATATCTCTTTTGTCATAAATTAGGTTATATTCCCTTATTGTTTATTTATTAATTTATGTCTTTCTAATTATTGTGAACTCTGAATATCAAAGACAAGAATATTATTAAATCTTTTTAATCCCTAGAATGTTAATTAATTAATTAGCTATAATATATAAAATAATATATATTTATAATTTATACATATAAAATATTATATATTTTATAATTAAATTATAAAGAAATAAATTAAATTATAAATAAATAATATTTATAAATATATTATTTATTATAAATAAAATATAAATAAATAAATAATTTGTTTATTTTATAATTAAATAAAAGCTTATTGAGCACCTGTTTATGACAGATGTTGAATAAAGCACAATAGACTTGCCTGAGAGATGAGAAAGTCTAAGTCTTTATCTGCAAGAATTTCTACATATATATGTAGAACATATGTTCATATACTATATATATATAATATGTTTGTACTACATGTGAATACCTATACATGTACATAAACAACAATAGTAGGCTCAACCTGTGAGAGCATAAGCAGTGGGGTAAGATACATGTGGGGAAAGTGACTGATGAATCTTTCTCAGAAAAGGTGGCACTCAGCAAATACCAGAAAGATGAGAAGGATTTGAGCCAGTTGGAGAAAAGAGACAAGAAGGGTCGGATGAAAGGAAGGTTAATCATGAAAGATAAGTTCAACACACACACACACGCACATGCACACACACGAACACAACATAAAATAAAGAGCATGGAGACAAAGGAATGAGTGGGAACAAAGAATTTTGTCTGCATGGAAGTCATACAGTGTTGTTCCCCAGGCTTGCTACTAATTTAACTTTATCTGATCAAGACACTTATCCAATTTCTAATTATATGGGTTATTAAGAGCAAATGGGATCAGAAGTCTTCTAAGACACACAAAACAAATGAATGAAGTTCAGCTTTACAGGAGAAGGGTTTGGGGTTCACTAATTAACAACTTACTATTTTAACTTCTCTCTATATAGTTTTAAATCTAGTGTCTCTGGAACCATTCATTGGCAACACTCATGGTGATTTAATAGTTTCTCCACGTTAACTCTTCTTGTTTTAAGAATACTGAATACACAAACAGTGACACCCAGATCTAGGAAATGTTTCAGTCTATTTTTGACATTTCAGTGCTTCAGAGAGGACTTTCTCTCTTGTTGGAGTTTGCATTACTTAGATGATGCTATGCTTTTAAGATTCCTTATTTTGATATCTTTTCAGTGATGCTACCTTCCCATATTCCCACATGACAAACTAGTAAATATATACTTATATTTCTCATAGAGATATTGTAGTAATCAAGAAGAATGGAAATGAATGAATGGAGTTGTCCTTGAGTGGCTTGTAAGAAATCCACGCACAAGTTCAGGCTGTTGTCTCTTAGTCTCCCTGTTGTTTGTTAGTCTAGACTAAACTTAAAGCTCCAAAATACTTAAACATCTCTAAATGTTGATATTTTTTAATCTTTTTTGGACACTTGTAAGGACAGAAACAGCCAAAGTAGCCACTTAAATCGGAGAAGGCAATGGCACCCCACTCCAGTACTCTTGCCTGGAAAATTCCATGGATGGAGGAGCCTGCTAGGCTGCAGTCCATGGTGTTGCGAAGAGTCGGACACGACTGAGCGACTTCACTTTCACTTTTCACTTTCATGCATTGGAGAAGGAAATGGAAACCCACTCCAGTGTTCTTGCCTGGAGAATCCCAGGCACAGAGGACCCTGGTGGGCTGCCGTCTATGGGGTTGCACAGAGTCGGACACGACTGAAGTGACTTAGCAGCAGCAGCAGCAGCAGCCACTTAAAACCAGTTGCAATTTTTAACCAATATGTCTCCAGTGATGTCTAGGGAAACTGATTCCTACAACTAGTACTGCTGACCTGGCTCAACGTGTAATTTTACAAATTATTTCTCACGCAGATATATGTATTACCTCACCTTCTTCAGTGTGCTTACTGTGATTTAGCTCAGTCTGAGTAGTTTAATCTGTAATGCGTATTTGGATCAAGGGTGGTATACTTTTAAAAGCCAATTACCATTTTTTTGTCTTTTCTGTTTTAATTGCTCCTGTAATTAAAATAATATTTCCTTGAGATGAATATTTTTAGAATGTGACTTTAAGGACACATTTTTTGTGTGGCTTGAGAATTCCACTGCAGTATTTTACTGTCATTAATCATTATAAAATTTGGTCAAAATTCAGCTACTTGTGTAACATATAAACTTTTTCTGGCAAAAGAAAAGAGATCTTTTCCAGAAGTGCATAAAGTGAGGATGACTGATACAAATGTTTCTATATTTCATTAAACTCTAAAAACTTTTTTAAAATTAAATTTGAATGGTTATTCTGGTTTTAGGAATGAGAATGGAAGTACATGGTGAACCTAAATATCAAAGGACAGAGATTTTAAAAAAAGGAAGTGTGTCAACTTTGTAACTATAGGAAGACAAAAAGCAGAAACATTTCTATGAAGGAAAGCAGAGAAATAATCATGGAAAGGGTCAAGGCAGGTGAAGTAAAGGAGTGAAAAGTGTTGTAACAAGTAGAAGCACAAAAGAATTAGTCATCATTAAATTCAATGCAGTCTTATGGTTAGTGAGGTTTTTTTTTGTTTGTTTTGAGGAAGATGAAGCATTCCTTAAACTCATAAGATATAGTTTGAATTAAAGGATATGCTATTCTTAGCATATTTGATTATGTAAAAATGCATTTATGGAAAAGAGATATTTATTTTCTTTTTGTTCATGTTAACTTCAATAGACACAGTGACACTAGAGAACTCAATTTAGAGATTAAAAATATTTCAACATTTCTAACCCTCGTAACATAAGTCTAGATGCACTAGACAATGTGGGAAATGATGTAAAAGAAGAATGACAAAGTGCGATGTTTGTAATAAGAATATATAGCCTGAACAGTATTACAAGGATGTACCAATCAAGTTGAAACGTTGAGATTACATAGGAGTGAGCAAAAATTTTCTAGAAAGAATGTGTATAAGAGCACAGAGCTGTGCTTGGCTAGGGAATGGCGAATAATTTAATGTAGCATGAAAAGACCATTAACCAAAGAGCTATGCTCATCACATTCTTGTGTGCTTTGTAGCTCAGTAATGTCTGACTCCTTGTGACCCTGTAGAGTGTAGCCCACTAGTCTCCTCTGTCCATGGAATTTTCCAGACAAGAATACCTGAGTGGGTTGTCATTTCCTTTTCCAGGGGATCTTCCCAACCCAGGGATCAAACCTGCATCTCCTGCATTTCCTGCACTGGCAGGTGGATTCTCTACCACTAACATGTGTACCACCTCTTACATGTGTAAAATGAAGAGGGAAATGCATTTGAAAGGACTACTTTAAAATAGTTTTAATTTTAAAAAACCTTAACCTTTCAAGGTAAATCCTTAGCTCTCATGAAAGTAATACTTTACATTGTATGGAGCACTTTTACATACTTGTTTTTGTTATGACATGCCTTTGCTACATACACTGGTTCATGGGCTAAAAGCTCTAGATAACGGGAAGTTTGTTCTTTTTTTTGTACATGAAAAGTAAAAACAGACTCTGGACCCATAGGAAATTCTTTGCATTGAATATTTATTTGATTCCCACATTATTTTCATGGCCACAGAGGATAGACCATGATAGGCCTGTTTAACATCAGGAAGGCCATTTGACAGAACTGCATTATGTCATCATATCTGTGCTATATGTTGTCTGTGATAGGTAACAGAGTTTAAAAGAAAGAAACTGAATGTCATCATTTTGTTTGGAAGGGTAATTTGCAAGTGCACATAGGGAACATGATAAAAAATTTAAAGGCTTGTTTATTAAAAGGAAATATAGTCTGTTCTTAGGATATCTTTAACATTTAAAAAATTGTAATAGTAATATACATACATACATATATTATTATAGCATTAATATTAATGTTAACATGGTAATATTATTTTACTAACATTGATAATAAAGTGAATTAATATAAAAGAAGGTGATTCTTTTATACTAAGTGAAAGGTTTGGCATTCCATACAAATATGAAAATCAGTGAGAAAAGTCTATTTATAATATTACTCTTTAAAAAATATTAAATAGAAGAGCAAGGTACTGATTAATAAAATGTATGTTTTCCTTCAAATTTTGAAATATTAATGAGAAAAATATTGCATTCAGCAAAAGGCATATTATTTACTATATAAATGTTATGACCAGAAAGTACTATAAAAAAGTTATTATATTTTGTCCTCTGTTGTAACAAGGGTAAGACAGAAATCTAGTCCTCTATATATTCGAGAAATTATTTTGCATTATCTTTAAAATTAAACACAAGTTCCATGTAACTCACTGTTATTTTTCTATTAACCACTAAAACAATTTCTTAGGTGACTGCTCCATTTTCTGTATCTCCAGGAGGATAGGGCAGCAAAATAAATGCTCTGACACAGTAAAATGCTTTGTAGATTGAGAAATGGAAAAGAACAGATTGAAAGAGGGAATGAATCAATGAATAACATAATGGTTGAATTCTAGTGCACTTGTGCATGTTTTGGAAATTCAAGAAAAGCATAAAAAATCAAGACTTTCATTTCGAATTGAACATAAAAATTATATAAATTTGTGCATCAATCAAATTTTGTTCTTTTATACCTTAATCACATTCCTAATATCACCAATGAAATACCTAATACTCAATCTAGTAGATGTTTTAATTCTTTTCTAACTTGTTTTCATTGAAGTATTTGATGCTGCTGATCCCTCCTTCCTTGAAAAATTCTGTGTGTCTGATTGTAGTTATACCATGGATTTCTCCTTTCTTCTCTGGCCACCACTCTGAAGTTCCTTCTTATCTTGTAAATGTTGATGGTTTTCAGTGTTCCCCGCTCAGGTTTCCATCCTTAGGACACAGAGCCCTTGAACAATCTCATACAATCCCATGGTTTTAATTGCTCTCAGTGTGCTGCCCTACAGATTAACCCCACACCACTTTCTTCAAATCTAGATAGATTCACCCAGTTGTCTAGTGAATAGTTTCACTTGAGATTCTTAGAAAGCATTTCAAGCTAAAACATATCCCCAATCATAAACTTATCTATCCTTGCAATTAACTACTTTTACTTATTAATTTCAGACATCATCATTGATTCCTTTCTTTGTATCATTCCCCAAATCTAATCAATTATGAATCCCTGTCCACTACCTACAAACCACCTACCATACCTATCCTTTATTTAGTCTTCCTATCTCCATTCTCAGTATTTTAGCTCAGGGATTATCATCATTAGTCCTGATTTTCAACTGAATGTTTGCATCCTCCACAAAATTAATGTGTTGAAGCCTTAACCTCAATGCGATGTTATTAGGAGATGTGCCATTTGTGGAGTAATTATGTAACTAGGTTCAGATGAGGTCATAAGATTGAAGCCCTCATGATGGAATTAGTGCCCTTGTAAAATGAGGAAGAGACACCAAAGCTTTCAATCTCTCTGCCATATGAGGACATAGCAATAAATTTGGTATCATTTGTGAGCAGGGAAGTGGGTCCTCACAAGGCCCCAACTATGCTGGCTTCCCGATCTTAGACTTCCCAGCCACCTGAACTTTGAGAAATAAATGTCTGTAGTTTAAGTTATCCATTCTACAGTATTTTGTTATAGTAGCCTAAGCAGATTTAAATATCTTAGATTCTTGTAAAAATCATCTAACTGCTTTATATTTAAATATAAAATGATATTTAAGAAACTGGAGCCTATTATACAAAGTAAGCCAGAAGGAAAAACAACAATACAGTACACTAACACATATATGTGAAATTTAGAAAGATGATAACGATAATCTTGTATGCTAGACAGCAAAAGAGACGCAAATGTATAGAACAGTCTTTTGGACTCTATGGGAAAGGGCAAAGGTGGGATAATATGGGAGAACGGCATTGAAACATGTAAATTATCATATGTGAAATGAATCACCAGCCCAGGTTTGATACAGGGTGCTCAGGGCTGGTGCACTGGGATGACTCAGAGGGATGGAATCGAGAGGGAGGGGCGGATTCATGTCAATGTATGGCAAAATCAACACAATAATGTAAAGAAAAAAAAATTCCAAAATTAAAATAGAAATAAAAAGTGCTTAACAGATTTTTAACTCTTGTCTTTAAAATGTCAATGAGTTTCCATTGTTCTTGTAAGAAAATTGCAGTTCTTTCAATTGGCCCTGGGCTTTCCCCTGGCCATTGTTACCTTTGCATTTTTATACTTCTGTCAGTAAAGACAACATATTTGTAAGGTTTCATAAAAAGAAAACAATAAAAAACACTTTCATAATTTTTATGTGTAGTATATATTCTTTTAAGCATCTTCAGTGTATAAACTCATTTAATCCTCACAACAATCCTACAGGCAGGTGCTATCAATATTACAAATGTTAATTACTGATGGGGAAAAGTAAGGCATTCAGGGACTGAGAAACTTGTCCAAGATCACACAGTTAAAATTTCCTCAGGCAGTGTCTCCACAACTGTTCTGAACCCCATCTGAGCTTTGGAGTCAGCCAGATTTAAGTTTAAATGCCAAATCATCCTTTTTATTGGATGGTAACATTGGAAAAATTATTAACACTCTAGTCCCCATTTTTCTCAGCTGAAAAATTCAGAGAGCAGTTTTGAGAAGAACTTGAAATATTAATAACACTCTCTAAATACAAGCTGTGGGACTTAGCACTTATGAATATTCATAAATGCTAAGTATTGTTATTTTTGTTTCTATGACAATAACTATCATAGACTAGAAACTTTCAGTATTCTAGCTGAGTATGCTACATAATAACAATGGAATTTACAATTGTTGGTCCCCTTACCAGTAATATTTTACCCTTCAATTTCCCTTCTTTTGCTTAGATAACTCCTTCAGGTCTCAGGGAGATACTACGACTTCCATGAAACTGTCTATGATTCCTCAAATCTGGAGCAGAAGCAGTCTCACATTAATAGAATTCTGTTTTATTCACATTTATTCCCCTTTACTATATGTATACATATATATACAAACATATATTTACTTTTACTATAATTATATATATATATATATATATATATATATATATATTTGGCCTGAGTGCCAAGAACTGAAAAGTTTTTGGTAGGTTTGCTTCTTGTTTATTGCTGGTTTCTCCAGTTTCTGAATGTTAGTTGAAATATAGTAGGTTTGGTAAATATTTATTTGTGGTATGCTAAGTTGATTCAGTCTTGACTGACTCTGTGCGACCCCATGGCCTGCAGCCTGCCAGGCTTTCCTGTTCATGAGATTCTCCAGGCAAGAATACTGGAGTGGGTTGCCATTTCCCTCTCCATTTGTGGTATAAATGATGTTATTACATGGAATGATCTACCTTAGAGACTATCTTTATATACTCGTGGATTTTATATGAGAGCTTAAATAATCTAATGGAATCTAAAATGGATCTGGGGAAAAACAAAGTTATAGAGAAAGTTAGCATTAAATTTAAAAAATCCACTCTTTTGTTTTTATATCATTTTCCACAGGTAATCAGAGAACATGAACCATCAGGAAAATTCTATTAATCTACATGAAAAATCAGAAATGGAATGAGGTCAGCTAAGAAATCAAAAGGAAGAGAAAAAAAAAAGAGATAGCAGTATCAAAAAGTCACTCTATTTGACAAGAAGACAAACACTTTTAAAGAAGTTATATCTCCTAAAACAGACACAACCATGGCCCACATACTTACAAGCTTTTAGTTCAAAATCTATGGGGTTTTCTTCTTGTCTTACTAATTAAACTCAGTAAATTGGAATGTGCAATAGAATGTTTAAGAAGCACATTTTAAATGTCACAATTTATTTTTCAGTTTCTTAGGCCATCATTAATTTCGGTTTCCAAAACCTTGTTCTTCACTCACAAGCTATAAAATTTCCTTAAAGACTCGTTTAATGGTAGTGTCAAATGAGTTCACCATTTAATGGGATTGGCTGTTCTCCTAAGTGCAAAGGACTTCCTTCCACTCTCTCATCCAGCTGCCTGGCCTTGTGTAGTTCTCATTTCCACTCTCTATTGCCTCAGTTCCTCAAGGGAAAAAATATCTGCCTACCTCCTAGAGGTGTTGCAAGGATTAATAAATTGCAAAGCACACTGAAAATTTTGGATAAAATACACTCTGACAGACTGAAGTATTACCATGACCACAAGTATCGTTTCCAGATGCTGCAGATCCAAGGACAAAAGAGCAGGTCTGGTAATCTCATCCAAGCCTCCCACATGGAGGGTTATTGCCAGGCCAAAGAGTTACATTTTGATATTTAAATATCAGTGGTTTTATATCAAAGCCATCTTGCTGAGAGAGATTTTGTCTGGACACATAAAGTGCCTGAATTGGCACAACAAAAGGCAACAGCCCTGAATCATTAAGCCTTTTAAAACCACAAGCAACACTATTCCCAGGAAAGAGTTTATCTCTATTAGAAATCAAAGACAACTTCCCTTTCCATTTAAACAGATAACTCAAAATTATAAATAGCCAGCTTCAGAAGACTGACTCTATGTAGTCAAGAGGGTCACAAATTCCTTGAAATTTGAGAAGCCTCACAGAAAGGGATATTGAAGTTGGATTAGTGCTCCCAAGTGAATCTTAGTAGGGTTTTTGTCTGGAAATCTTGATTTTAGATGTGAGCAGACTTATTGTTTCAAGGAGTTCGTTTTAAATCAAATATAGAAATGTATAGGGTAAATAACCTAAATATTAGTGAAGAAGCAGTAGATCCCCAAACTATGTTGTTCCCTTACATTTGTATCTCCAGGTATGTAAAAACTCACATTTTTTGTTGTTTGGGTGTTTTTTTGGGGGTGGGGGTGGGGGGCATGGGTCCCAGGTGCAGAGAGCTGGGTCAGTCATACTTTATAATTCCTGGCACCATACATATATTATTGGTCCCATCCTTTATTTGGCTTATTTGTACATTTCTTTCTGTTCCCATCCCCATCCTACTATTCTGTCCCTCTCCTTACTTAGGCAAACATTCTAATGTTTTTTTATGGGTATCCTTTCATTTTAATGTGTTCTTATAAAATATTGTCATTTGGGTGCATGTATTTTAAAAAGCAGATATCAAATTTGTTTTTTCCTTGTCCCTTATTATTGTTGTTAAGGATCTTCTATTGCTGTAGGAATATCTAGTGTGTTGGCTTTAACTCTTGCGTGGTATTTTGTAGTGTATAGCCTACATCCTTTCCTTCCCCACTCCCCAGGGACAGGTACCCACATTGCCTCCAACTCCTTGGAAATATAAATAACACCCTCAAGAACGTTCCTATGTGTATTTCCTCACAGCCTGTATGAGAATTTCTCCAGGTTACGCCTTGTGGTAGGTGGTGGGAATATAGTAGGTCTGTGAACTTAATTGGATTAAAACGATCTCAGATTACTTTTCAGGATGGCCACACAATTTCACATTCTGTGCAGGAGGTTTCCTATTTCCTGCCGCTCCTTCCAACACTTGGCATTATGCAGCTTTCTAGATTTTGCTAATCTCATGGGTATAAAGTGATATGTTTTGCTCAAATTAGCATGTCTCTAATTCCCAGTGGGTTTGAGCATACTTCATGTTTGTTAGCTTTGGGGTTTTCTACACGGGAAATCTCAAGATCTCCTACAATGCAAATTGTTTTTTTATAACTTTGCCTGTATTTTTCTTGTGGTTCCTGTCCTTTTTTTATTTTTCTTTTTTTTACTTGCAGAAACTATGTTTATATCCTAGTTATAAATCCCTAGTGGGTTTTTGACTAAGTATGCCTTCCTGCAATCTCTCATCTGTCTCATAACTTTTCCCATGGGCTCCTTCCTTGAATAGAAACTTTAGGCTATAGTAATCGTTTTCAAACAGCAAATAGAATCGTTAGCTAAAAGAATACAAGGACTGGTATTTGCAGATAACTCATCTCTGGAACATACATACAAGAGGGAATACATTATTTAAAGAGATAAAGGAGGTATGACAGATTGAAAATTAGTCTAAAGATGGCTGAGAGGATGATTTTGCCATTTTTGGTGACAAAACAAAAGTTAGTGCCAAATTATACTATTACTTACTGGCTAGAACATTTAATTAAAGTATAGTATAACTCATTTAAATACAAATATATTTGTCTTTACAGTATGTTTCTCATATTAGAGAATATAAAATAACTATTACTATTTTAATTAATTAATGAAAAATTAAAATATTTTCAAAAATGTTTTTATATAAAGTCAATATTTACATATTCAAAATGAAGTAAAATGGTAAATATACACATACTCAGAATCAATACGACAGTCAAAAGAGGTTCCATTTTGAAAATTTACATTTAGAGAAGTGATAATGTTTTATGCGTGTGTGTTAGTCACTTAGTCATGTCAGACTCATTCGACCCTATGGATTATATATAGCCTGCCAGACTCCTCCATCCATGGAATTTTCCAGGCAAGAATACTGGAGTGGGCTGCCATTTTCTTCTCCAAATTAATGTGTTACCCTCCCCCAAATTCATCATGAACATATTATTTTTGTGCTCTTTCTTTCACCTGATAAAAAAGCATTTAGAGAACAAAGCTCTATAGGAAAAGAATTCTGATGAAAATGTAGAATAATATTTTTTGAGGAAATATATCATTCTATTTTTCACACTCAATAGGCTATGATGTAACCTAAAAGTCAAGTTTTCCATAAAAGATTCAGCAGGTGAGTGTGCTGCTATTAATATGTTGCCCCAAAGGAAGATGGCTTTTGAGTTTACTTGTTAAAATAGTTTTCAGATAAAATTTTCATTTATTTAGGGAGTAGTTCAATCATTCTCTCCAAATCATATGTTTATAGATGCATATAGGTCACAGAAAAGCAGGCACTTCATTTAACTTCTGAACTGTCACAGACCATGTCCTATCTTACCAGGAGCCAGCATTTTGTGAAGCACTCCTAAACCTAAAAAAAAACTGCCTTCAATGCATATCCTCTTCATACTCTCCCCCAAAGCCTTGCTTGCTTAATTTATACATCACTGTGAGAACAATATACTCTGTCTTTTAAATTCCTCTGTTTTATGTTTTCTTCTATCAAGCATAACATAAAAAGGTCTTTTCTCTTAATATTTTCCAGATCATTGTACCACTATGCCTTAGAGTCTGTAATCTGTGTAAAAGTGTGTTGGTGAGGAATAGATATTTTGCAAATAGAAGCTGCAATTCAGAGACTTACCTCATCCCTTTATTTTTTTCTAATCTGCTGTTACTCCTCCCAGCTTTGTCTAATTACTTCACCCTTCTAGAGAAACATCTTTGATCAAATTTTCCCTTGCTCCAATTCCTATATTGTGGGTAAAAGTAGGAATCAGACCCTGACCCTGATCCGACTGACGTGAATCACTAGACTAACTACAGTTTTGTTACATTCACTAGGTAGATCACACATCCAAATTGTGATTTCTATGTTCTGATGCTATAGGCATCCTACAGTCTTCAGGTTATCAATTCTCATTCTAGAAAAATCACAAGGAAGGATGATACATGTGAGATTTAATTGTACCATTTTCCTCAACATTCTGGCAGTTAGAGCTCTTATTATAAATTAAAACATCAGTTTTTAAAATGCATTTCTTTATTTACTCAAGATTACATTTGGGTTCAATGAGAACCGAAGACAATATTGAAATAAAAAGATATCAATTTACTAACACCTCTATGCTTACACTAGTAACTGAATAATTTCCACATGTGATGCTTTTATTGTGATAGGGTGTAAATACCAGAACCTACTCATTATGATGACTTAAGGGGTGAGCAAAATGAAAACACATAGAGCATGCTTATTTTACATAAAGTTATTCATGATAACTAGCAGGAAGCTTTCTAATACATACCTATTTGTCAAAGCTCTTTATGCTTCTCTGTGTAAATGCTGATGGTACAACAGAAAAACTTGACTAGTTTTCCTTGGGGAGAATCAGGAAAGATTGCCTCAGTTCAGTTCAGTCACTCAGTCGTGTCAGACTCTTTGTGACCCCATGAATTGCAGCACACCAGGCCTCCCTGTCCACCACCAACTCCTGGAGTTTACCCAAACTCATGTCCATCGAGTTGGTGATGCCATCCCACCATCTCATTCTCTGTCGTCCCCTTCTCCTCCTGCCCCCAATCCTTCCCAGCATCAGGGTCTTTTCCAATGAGTTCACTCTTTTCATGAGGTAGCCAAAGTATTGGAGTTTCAGCTTCAACATCAGTCCTACCAATCAACACCCAGGACTGATCTCCTTTACAATGGACTGGTGGATCTCCCTGCATTCCAAGGGACTCTCAAGAGTCTTCTCCAATACCTCAGTTCAAAAGCATCAATTCTTCGGCACCCAGCTTTCTTCACTTTCCAACTCTAACATCCATACATGACTACTGGAAAAACTACAGCCTTGACAAGATGGACGTTTGTCAGCTAAATAATGTCTCTGCTTTTTAATATGTTCTCTAGGTTGGTCATAACTTTCCTTCCAAAGAGTAAGCGTCTCTTAATTTCATGGCTGCAATCACCATCTGCAGTGATTTTGAAGCCCAGAAAAATAAAGTCAGCCACTGTTTCCACTGTTTAGTCATCTATTTGCCATGAAGTGATGGAACCAGATGCCATGATCTTAGTTTTCTGAATGTTGAGCTTTAAGCCAACATTTTCACTCTCCTCTTTCACTTTCATCAAGAAGCTCTTTAGTTCTTCTTCACTTTCTGCCATAAGGGTAGTGTCATCTGCATATCTGAGGTTATTGATATTTCTCCTGCCAATCTTGATTCCAGCTTGTGCTTCACCCAGCCCAGCATTTCTCATGATGTACTCTGCACATACGTTAAATAAGCGGGGTCACAATATATAGCCTTGACGTACTCTTTTTCCTATTTGGAACCAGTCTGTTGTTCCATGTCTAGTTCTGACTGTTGCATCCTGACCTGTATACAGGTGTTTCAAGAGGCAGGTCAAGTGGCTTGGTATTCCCATCTCTTTTGGAATTTTCCACAGTTTATTGTGATCCACAGAGTCAAAGGCTTTGGCATAGTAAATAAAGCAGAAGTAGATGTTTTTCTGGAACTCTCTTGCTTTTTTGATAATCCAGCAGATGTTGGCAATTTGATTTCTGGTTCTTCTGCCTTTTCTAAAACCAGCTTGAACATCTGGAATTTCATGGTTCACATATTGTTGAATCCTGGCTTGGAGAATTTAAAGCATTACTTTATTAGCGTGTGAGATGAGTGAAATTGTGCAATAGTTTGAGCATTCTTTGGCATTGCCTGTCTTTGGGATTGGAATGAAAACTCACCTTTTCCAGTCCTGTGGCCACTGCTGAATTTTCCAAATTTGCTGGCATATTGAGTGCTGCACTTTCACAGTATCATCTTTTAGGATTTGAAATAGCTAAGCTGTTATTCCATCACCTCCACTAGCTTTGTTTGTAGTGATGCTTCCTAAGGCCCACTTGACTTCACATTCCAGGATGTCTGGCTCTAGGTGAGTGTTCACACCATTGTGATTATCTGAGTCATGAAGATCATTTTTGTACAGTTTTTCTGTGTATTCTTGCCACCTTTTCTTAATATCTCCTGCTTCTGTTAGGTCCCTACCATTTCTGTCCTTTATCGAGCCCATGTTTGTATGAAGTGTTCCCTTGCTATCTCTAATTTTTTTGAAGAGTTCTCTAGCCTTCCCCCTTCTATTGTTTTCCTCTATTTCTTTGCATTTATCACCGAAGAAGGCTTTCTTATCTCTCCTTGCTATTCTTTGGAACTCTGCATTCAGATGGGTATATCTTTCCTTTTCTCCTTTGCTTTTAGCTTTTCTTCTTTGCACAGCTATTTGTAAGGTCTCTTCAGACAGCCATTTTGCTTTTTTGCATTTCTTTTTCTTGGAGATGGTCTTGATTCCTGTCTCCTGTACAATGTCACTAACCTCCATCCATAGTTCATTAGGCACTCTATCAGATCTAGTCCCTTAAGTCTACTTCTCACTTCCACCATATAGTCATAAGGGATTTGATTTAGGCATACTTGAATGGTCTAGTGGTTTTCTCCACTTTCTTCAATTTCAGTGTGAATTTGGCAATAAGGAGTTCATGATCTGAGCCACAGTCAGCTCCTGGTCTTGTTTTTGCTGACTGTATAGAGCTTTTCCAACTTGGCTGCAATGAATATAGTCAATATGATTTTGGTGTTAACCATCTGGTGATGTCCAGGTGTAGAGTCTTCTCTTGAGTTGGAAGAGGGTGTTTGCCATGACCAGAGCATTCTCTTGGCCAAACTGTATTAGCCTTTGCCCTGCTTCATTCGGTACTCCAAGGCCACATTTGCCCGTTTTTCCAGGTATTTCTTGACTTACTACTTTTGCATTCCAGTCCCCTATAATGAAAAGGACATCTTTTTTGGATGTTAGTTCTAGTAGGTCTTGTACATCTTCACAGACTGCAGGGAGATCCAACTGGTCCATCCTAAAGGAGATTGATCCTGGTGTTCATTGGAAGGACTGATGTTGAAGCTGAAATACCAATACTTTGACCACCTGATACGAAGAACTGACTCATTTGGAAAGACCCTGATGCTGGGAAAGATTGAGGGCAGGAGGAGAAGGGGATGACAGAGGATGAGATGGTTGGATGGCATCACCAACTCGATGGACATGGGTTTGGGTGAACTCTGGGAGTTGGTGATAGATAGGGAGGCCTGGTCTGTTGCGGTTCATCGGGTCGCAAAGAGTCAGACACAACTGAGCAACTGAACTGAACTGAAATAAATATTAATTTTCATTGTTAAATGATTACATCATTAGTCAGTATTGTAGTAGACCATTCTCCCTTTTTTGCTTGCTACAGCCCTAAATTTGATTGAACAACTAGTACCCTTTCTTTCTCTGGGCATATATTTTCAGAGCACCATTTGTTCAAGAGTGGAAATTACAGATTATAATCATAAGAAACCAGCACTCTCTTGGCTACTGTGATTGATTTAGAATTTAATATGACCCATTTCAGACCATGTGGAATCTATAGGACTCAATTCTAGGACATTGGTTGGTGCTATCAGGGAAAGAGATGTAAAAATGGAGTATAGATGCCAACTTCCTGAAGTGAAATGACAGCTTTTTTGAGAATGTTCCTGACAGACTGGGTTCTTGTAACAGGTTTTAAACATGATTTCCAGGTATGTGAAACTAATAAATGCTCCTTATTTAAATTTTGTTTTCTGTTACTTGCAATGAAAGAGGCCTAAATAAAACAATATCAAAAGAAAAACAATGGCAACATTTAACTTCCGCTAAGGAAATAGTAAAAATAACTTAGATTCTCTAGTGAAAAAAAGAAAAATGACAATAGAGATAAATTACCAAGATCTCTCTTAGGAAAATCAATCTTTTCAGGAGGGTTAAATAAATAAATTAGTTTTCAGAAAATAATTTAATTTTAATTATGCTATAAAACTATTTTAGAGATAATTCCATTAGCTGCATATTAAAGAATACTTGATACATTAAATATGTTATAATCTGTAGCCATAAAACATGAGGCAGTTATATTTTTCAAACTGACACCCCTTCATGAGTTCAATTTGCAAAGACATAAAGGTTTCAAGAACATTTATAGGAAACTGCACTAGCATTGTGATATTCAGTAAGATTGAATCAGAGGTACATTTAACTTTACACTATCACATTGCATTTAAATTTCATTTAGAGCAAATGAACCACAAAGAAAAATTTTAATTTGTTTTAAGTATAGAATTGTGAGCCTGAGTGCAGGTGGTGGGAGAAACTGAGTAAACAGCTAATTCAATTAGAAGAAATAAGCTGTCTTTTTCATACCACTTGAAAAAAAAATCCAAAATCATTAGTAGGCAAGGTTTTACAGTCTCATATAGCAGCACTTCTTATTTGTCAGCCTCTTTTGAAGGAAGTTAGCCATGGCCAGCTGATCTATAAATTCTTCCAAGATAATCTGTACCAGAGCCTAAATTGGATGGTTCAGTTTCTCTCATCTAAAAATTTGGGATTTCAGAGAGAGGCCAATCTATCAGATCATAGTGAGTGCTTAATTTTCTAGTTGTATAGAGTCTAGTCTGGTGTTAGGCATATGGAAAGCCAATGCCTCCTCTCTTTCTCTCTCTCTTGATAAACTAATTTTAACTAAACTAGTTGAATTGTTTAGTGTACTTCACAGTCTTCCAAAGGTTTCCAAAGGCTTCCAAAGAAGTCACATAACTTCTTTAACATGAAGACTCAGATAAGTGGAGTTGCTGACCTCTAAAATGGAAAAAAAAAAAAAAAAAGCCACTGACTTCCATTCATAATGAATTGTTAGTATATAAATCATTAGAAATCTGATAAAATTCCATGTACTTACGGCATGCTGAGACTTGAACATACCATGAGATGTAAAATAATCTAGCTAGATAAGTCATCAACTATTTGTTTAAATGTTCAAAAGGGAAGAAAAAAACCTGATATATATTTTTAGGAACCATCAGTACAAGAAATTCTCCAACAAAATCTTTGCAAAAAGTTAAACTACTTTAATTTAACAATAATTGATGATAAATAATCTAAGTTCTCTAACTCAAATCAAGTCATCATTCTAGAATTTGAACATGATTATCCAGGATACTTAAAGGAGATTTTCAAGCCTCTCAAAACTGTCTGTGCCATTTCTCAGACTTCTTGTCTCCAGTAACTTCGATTTGTGGGCATAGTTCAGGTTACTTGTGCTCTCTACGCTTAAGTTTTGTTTTGAGTTCTTGTCTTGCTTGAGACTAACTGACAGCTAGATTTCATTTTGCCCTCCCTTCTTGCTTCCTTCCATTTCTTTATTTTCAAAAACTGACTATTAAATGCTTACTGTGCCACAATGTACATACAGACACAGCAGCAAACAAACTGTAGGTCCTGCCATCAAGAGCTTTTCTGGCAGTCAGATAAATAAAGAGGTATATTCCATTTGGTTATATAAGACTTGAAGATATGAAAATGTGCGGCTTATTGGAAGGACACAACTCAGGTGGGAGTTGTATGGTTTCCTGTAGATAAAGGTGAATGCTCAGTGGGACCTAAAAGAAGGAGAAGAGAGGGGCAGCAGAGACATGCATCTGTACAAGGGCCCAGAAGTAAAGGGAATACATAAAGCAAGGTTTTCTAAGAAAGTGAATGTGTGTGTGTGTGTGTGTGTGTGTGTGTGTGTGTGTGTGCGCGCGGGATTGTAGGAGTAGTTTGGTGTTGATAAGGGAAAGGGTTGAGAGATGTAAGAGAGGAGGTTTGAGAACCAAGACAGAACCAGCTCGCATATGATTTTTCAAACCTTGCTAAGAATTTTCTACTATGCTGAAAACGCAAGGGGACATCACTAAAGAGTTCTAAACACAGGAGTAATAACAGAGTCTGTTCACTCTCTGGTTATGTGAGGAGAGATGGGCTTCAAATTGTCATAAGTTTTCAGATACGATTCTTTTAAGGTATCCTAAATCTATCGGTCTTCAAGTTTTCCTGGGTAGTGTAGTTGAAGAAACACATTTTTCATTGGTGCAATCATCTTTGCATATGACAAAAAGAAGACTCAGAGGTTAAGTGATATGTATCAGGTAATCTACCAAGTTAGCATAAAGTACAAGGGTAAAAGTACTACCTCTTAATTCTAGATGAGAACTAATGAATTTAAAAAAAAAATAAAGGCTTATTGTCAGAAAACAAGAATTACTATCAATATTTTTTATCTCAAGATGCTATATTAGATGATTTATACAATATAATTAGAAAGGAATTATATTTGTGTATGTAACCATTGGTTTGTAAACATAATATGTAAGAAGATATAGGCAGTAGGTCTAAATCAAACATCATAATTTCACTTTTATTTTTGGTCACTGTGATTTCATGTGAAAGATTTTAAAAATGCTACTTCTGGAAATAAATTGTACTCTCTTATCTATAAAATAAGCATATAATATCAACAAAGAAAACAATATATCAAGCTCTATTTTACTGGATAATCTTTATAAGAAAGAAAATTAAAATATCATGTGTAGTTATAGAAAATATATGAAAAACTATTCTGTTAAAGGATGCTGGACTTAATATTAAAAATTAAACACTGTTATTTGTGTTGCATTGTTTTGTGCAAAAGGAATTAATTTTTGTTTTTATTTCTGGAAAATATGAGAAAGCCAATCACAGTATATGAGACAATCAGTACAGGAAGGCCATATCACTATTTTGCGTGGTTATTATTTTTCAACATTCCAGAATCAATTTGCAGACATGAATGTATGTGGTCTACTGGGTGGAATATAATTATATTTTTTATATTATAATGAAAATTAGTTTTATATTTAAAAGAAATATAATGTAAAACATGTTCTATATAGGGGAGGACTAAGGAAAACTTGTTTTCTATTTTTCTCCCCAGAAATGTGAGCGTTGAGAGCTCTGGACACAACCCATTTCTTCCTCACAGTGTATAGAGAGGTGACTATAAGCTTGAACAGCAGAGTCGGAGAAACTTGAGATATTTTCTCTAGGATTCTATTAAGAAAGACAGCATTGTTTTCTTTGTAGACACAATCTGGGCATCAATAGCTCTCTGAAGAAGGAATGCCTTGGGGGCAGACATGCTAGGTGAGGAAATAAGATGGAAAGACACTTGTGAAAAATAACTTCCCCAAAGGCATTTTGGTTTGTTTCAGAAAGCTCCAGAGCTATTCTATTTGGTTCTAGATCAGTATCAATTGCTTCCTTTTCTTCTTTGACTGATCAAAAGCACAAAGTAACCTCTCTCCATTGCATCTCATTCCTGTTTTTCACTTATGCAAAAGTTTGTTTCCTGTGTGTATTTAAACAGACATCAGACAGTACAGGCTGGAGTTAAGGGGCAACTTCGAAAATACTTACCTGCAAATTTAGAAATCAAACTGATTAACTTGCTTTGTGTGTATATGAATCATTAATATTTGAACTGTTGAATACAAAAAGTATCCTAAAATGTGATATAGAGAATGAGGATGGCTGCAAATGCAGAAGGTTTTCAGTAATAACCCATGTATATCAGAATATGCAGGAAAAGAAAAACCCAATAATAATACCTGTAAGATGGACAAAGCAACTGATGAAGCCGGATGTTATGTGTTAGTAAATAATACATATGAGATTAAAGTTCTAATTATATTTTAATTACTTACAAAAATAATATTTACATTCTACATTTGTAAAAACATCGCTATTGAGGAAGACAGCGTTCATAGTTCATTATGTGAGAATCCTGGTATTCCATTTATTCCTCATGCAATTTAGGAAGAAATTTTTATTTATCTGGGAACGGTGATCATGATATTTGCTCACCAAGTCTACTTTTACAATTGGTTGCTTATGCTTGTGCTCAGATGCTTAGCCTGTCTGACTCCTTGTGATCCTTTAGATTGTAGCCCGCCAGGCTCTACTTTCCATGGAATTTTCCAGGTAAGAATACTGGAGTGGATTGCTAAGCCCTCCTCCAGGGGATCTTCCTGACCCAGGGACTGAACCCACATATCCTGCGTCTCCTTCACTGCAGGAAGATTCTTTACCACTGAGCCATCAGGGAAGCCCTTGGTTTTAGATTAATCTCATGCTCACAGCCACACCACCTTAGCCTATGTTTCTGGTTCCGATAGTAGCAGTTCTCCATATCCTCCTTTCTTTATATATCCTAATGATATTTCAGAGCTCTAATTTGTGTGTGCGTGTGTGTGTTTGTGGGCCCAGCACACTCCCAATGCACAACTCAGCTTATGTGTTTTTAAAGTTCCTATTATATCTGAGCCTTTTCCATAATTCACTTCAAATCCACTTGGGAAGTATAAAGAAAAATTAACAAATTGAAGTTTTATAATACATATCACAGTATTTAAAGAACCAGTCTCTTTATAATTCAGCACTTCTTTAAGTCTTTAAAATATTATGCGTGTGTGTTGTGAAACAGTGCTGAAAAAAGCAGTCTGGGAAGGTTCGGCTACCAACATGTTTTATGGAAATTAAACTGTAGGCCTAGTTTAAGCATGTTTATTAAATTCAACTTTCCCTAATACATTTAAACCTCTCTTGAAATTGACAGCCAGCTCATAATATGTGTGCCAAGTTAAGACATATCAAATTTGAACTCAGTTTTATGTTACAAAATAGTTTTAACTTGCAAAACATAAAAAGACAAATGCAAAGTTTAGCTAGTTTCCTACCTGGAACCATGTATAACTGAACTAGAGCTAATTATCTCAACTTTTACCTGGTAGCTTAGATGGTAAAGAATCTGCCTGTAACACAGGAGACCCAGGTTCCATCCCTGAGTCCAAAAGATCCCCTGGAGAAGGGAATGACTACCCACACCAGTATTCTTGCATGGAGAATTTCACGGATAGAGGAGCTTGGTGGGCTACAATCCATGCGATCACGAAGAGCTGGATATGACTTACCCAAGTTATACGAACATACCTATCTTCTAGGATATTACTTTTATTTCTTTTATTATATATTATATTACCTTGTGTTACACTTTACATCTTCTTCAGTTCAACCACATTCTTTCTGTGGTCTCTTAGGGACTTCTCTCCCCCTCAAACTTTTCCAACTAATAACAGTAAGGGCTACTACTTATTAAGAGCTTAGTATGTTCAAGAAACTGTATTAAACATTCTACTCACTTTTTCACATGCTATATTTTCAACAACACTAAAAACTGAGGTTGATATTCTTATTGAATTCACTTTGTGGGTGAATAAGCTGGTTTGGAATGATTTTATAACTTCCTCAAGATCATACAGCTACTCTGTGTGAGAACATGGATTCAAATCTAGGTTTTGTCAATGAGCCCATTTTTGGTCCAGCTGAGTATAGACTGTGGAACTTTTCTTACTTGAGATCTTGGCTACCAACATAATTTCCTGGTTTCCTTAAATACTAGAAAACATAATTCCTTAAAGATGTATGTTAAAGATAAGTGAAATTTGCTCAGTCGTGTCCGACTCTTTGTGACCCCATGGACTATGCAGTCCATGGAATTCTCTAGGCCAGAATACTGGAGTGGGTAACCTTTCCCTTTGCCAGGGGATGTTCCCAACCCAGGGATAGAAACCAGGTCTCCCACTTTGCAGGTGGATTCTTTACCAGTCTAGCAACAACGGAAGTTAAAGCTAAAGTCAACATTAAACCAAGATATATCATGATTGATGAGTGAACAAATTTATAAATAATTTCATTTGAACTTAAAATTGGATCTGAGTTGTATAGATACTTAGTACATCTATTTTTAGGCTAAACTTTCAACAGTTTTAGTGTCAAATTTCTGATTCAATTGTCAACTTACATAATTTTCTCTTGTTTTACCCCTAACAACTCTTTTTATTGTTTCTGTGTTATTTTATATGCTTTCTAATCACTCTGAAGGTAGAAATGATATAAATAATTCCTAAATAAATCAAATTATATTAAATTAGGTCAGTCAGTTGACTGTAAAGATTTGCCATAGGCATCAAAGAAAGCTTCACATTTTTTCTGATGTCTTGAGAAACTGAGGGAATTCATTTCATCTCTCTGTGAGAAATCAGGCTCTCTCTCTCTTTTTCTCCAATTTTCTAGATGGCAGTTTCTATAGCAACCATCTTAATGTTCCTCCATCCCACCTCCTCTCCCTGAGCGTGAAATATCTGTAAACTTTTTTTTGCCCAGTAAAAGTTTAGTAAGAAATAAAAACAGCAATCGTCCATTTATCATCTGGTGACAGGGGTCAATTTGAGTTGCTGGGTGTGTTCCATTTAAGACCATTACTGTGGTAGGAAATTGTTTGTTCAAATATTCTCAATTCTCCCATATGTGCACAACAATAGGAGTAAATGAAATTAGTAAGGAAAAGGCAAGTGTAGGAATAAGAATTTCCAATTTGGGAAATCCTCTTGCTTTTCACCGAAGAGTCAAATGTTAGAACCACAGAACATAGTGGTTAAAATGTGGAATGTACACTCATTTGGGCCTGGCTCTCCTCCTTGACCATGTGACTTTGATCAAGTTAACTTAACCTCTTGATGTTAATGGGTACAAGGGAAAAAGTGAAATTACTGACCCTATAAAACTGTAGGAAGAATTCAATGTGCAAATACATATAAATATTTAGTATAATTCCTGAGACACAGGAAGTGCTCCACAAATGGTAACTTTGAAGAAAAAAATGTAGGAGGTGGTTTATATGTGCCAGGAGACACTAAGGTCAAATGCTAGTGCTTTTATTTTGGCTTCAGTTTTTGTTAGTGATTATTTTTTACAGTTTTGCAGTATAAAATTTACTTTGAGATTAATAGTCTCTTCCTTCACCTAACTGCCCTGAACCCTTGCTCCACCATAAAAGCCATTTGGCTTATGAATGTTGTATAAATGTCCTGCTTCTCCAACGTAACAGTCTCTGAACTGCTATGCCTCAAATTCCACATCTTAGAAAATGATGACAGTGTCTATTAAAAAAAACTTTGTCAATACACACTCCTAAAATGCATGTGTATCTTCCTTCATGCTGGCCTGAGCAGGTGGTAATCTATAGGTGGGTCACTGGATGCTAACAAATCAGGGGAAAACTGTAGTATCCATGAGCAATCTGTAAATCCTGCTTGGCACAAGGGTATATTAGCTCTGCAGATCATATGAACCTATGCCAAAATAGCATTATGTCTCCATATTAAATCATTTCTCTTCATTATGGGTAGAACTGGATCACGTGCTAATAGTTTCTTTTCTGCTGATGCTCATTTCTCACATGTGGGGGAATATATATCCTTCATTTGTACAATCTTCCCCTCCCCCCCATACCACTCTGAGGACACATCATGTATGAAAGCAGATATAAAATAATCAGGGGAAGCAGTTTGTAATATATCTTCCCCTCTCTGCCCCACCCCTGCAACAAACAATTTATATGTAAATATGCAGAGCTAAGGCAGACACTAACTTGCCCAAATTAAATGACAGTCAGTCCCTGAGGACCAGCAAACATTATCCAGGACACCAAGGATTATGGTTGTTTCCCTCCATTGCCTGACAGGACAAAGGGCTGTTTGCATAATAGACATATAGTCTCACTCCACCTATTTACATACAGAGAAATTTAAGAGAGCATGTGTGCCTGATCACAGCATGTACAGAGGACTTGTTTTGTTTTCCTGTTTTGGCAACACTTATTAAAATATTACCCCCCTTGGACAGTTTGATTTGCATTAGCTCTGTAACTTAAATGTCATACATGGCAGACATTAATGATTCTTACATCATTACGTATGCCATATATGCACATACAAGAACACTGTATTAAGGAAATGGAATCCTCATGTTTTTTAAGAAGAAAAGTACTACTTTGGATGGTAAGGGAAAAATAAAATCTAACCTAATATAGCATTAGATTTTTGTGGAAAATATTTAGTATTAGCATACATCCTTGGAAAGTAAACGGTAACTTAAATTTTTGCTGATTTTTTTCTCTTCCCTTATCACTCATCAGGCAGAGAGGGTCATAAATCCTCTCTAAGGTGTTTGTTAATTTTATGATTTTTTTTATTAAAGAAATGAACATTGATAATGAGAGCCCATATGAACATTTTTAAAAAAGATTTTCATCAAATAGATTTTTTTAAGGCATCTTGTGTTTTAAAGACTTGGACAAGTCATTCTAGAAAGCTAATTAGAAAGCTAATTACTAGAATGGAAATGATTCATATCTGTCTGGGGGCAATTTAGGTCACAGATATGCTTTAAGGCCAGGAAAAGGGATATCATTTTTCAAGTTTTTAAAAATTTCTGATTCTATGCTTAACATTCACTTGGAGTAATATGAATTATGCATGCATGGTTTATTCCTGGATTTCCATAGAAAATTTTGGTGACTTTTTGTATGTTCTGTGTAAGGAAGTGATGTCTAAAGTGAAATTAAACACATTACCTTCTTGTAGGACTATTATTTCTAATGCTGTGGAATGTTATATATAATTTTTCAAATCTATTTGACTAGGAATTTTTGCTCCTCTCTGTGGGCTATCTGCAAAGCATGGTATTTTATAGAGTCTGTTAGTATATCCACATTATAAATTGAAATTTTTTATTCCTTATGTGAATACTCTGCTACTTTTTTGAAGTCTCATTAAGGCTCGTTTTTTAAGAAGTAACAACATTCAAAATAATTAGCACTACTTTAATATTATAAAGTTACAATATTATAAAGTAACTATTACTTTAATAGTTACAAAAAAGAAGGTAAGAATTGAAAAGCCACTGCCTATTCTATTCAGCTGGAAATGAGGTGAAAAATAGAGGATATTTTAAGCAATCCAGTTCCCTTTCTGAAATGGGACCACTGATAGAAACCCACCTTGAAGATGGAAGAGCTATGGGAAGGATGATTTCAGAGGGAGCTGTATCTAATATTTACACCCTGTGTATTTTGAGAAATCATTAAAATAAGTCAATGCTAACCACATTAACCAGTAATAATCACAAATTTTAGCTAATAAATTATTAATGTAATGTAGACCATTTGTCAGCAGAAAATACTTTATCCAATCTTCTCATTCTCTTCATTACCATTTTGAATAGTCTGATTAACTGTCAGTTACATACATAATTCTTGTTACAGTTTGTTTATTGCTTTTCAGCAACCCAGTAATCCTAGTGGATGAAAATATTTTTCATTTGTCACAGTGACACGTGCTATGAAGTGAAAGTATGAACAGCTGCAAGATCTCCTAAGCCGATATAAGAAAACATATACATTTTTTAAGATTCCACCTGATTTTTTTAAACTTCTATTTATCTAAAATTAACCACAGGATTAGACTTTAGTTTCAGACATGGCTTCATTGTGAGAGAATTATAATTTCGGAAATAAAATCAGCAAAGGCTTTGACCATCATACTCAAACTTGACATTTTAACAAATACCTTCTAAGGAACTTATCCTCTAACACATTCTTAGATTAGACTTGCCTAACTCATGGCTCTTAAAGAGTTCTTAATTATTCTCTGTTTAGTCCAGCACAGGCACTATTTTCATCAGTTTCCTCTGTGCTGGCGTCTTGGGTGGTAGATTACATTGCTTTACCCTTAGAATGTTTCTGCATTTCTACATTCCTGCTTGAGCCATGGATCGTTACTATAGAAATAGGCACATGAATAAAATAAAAGCTTATAAAGTACATTTAAAAAGAGGAGCATTTTGTCAGAGTTGGGGGGCTGGGGCAGGGAATCTTGATTGGATTTGTGCTGAAAAAGAGTTTGAAATCAACTATTTTTTTTTTTTTTACTATTTTAGGTTGTTTGTATTTAAAGAAAAGTAAACTAAACTCATAAATATCTTATTAAACAATCATGTTGGATGGGATTCCAAATAAAATCATCTCTAAATAATGGTAAACAGTCTATGGTTCTACTGGCAGTAATAAAAAATCATTTAAAATATGATCTAGAAAAATTCTTCTTATACATGAAAGTGAAAGTGATAGTTACTCAGTCATGTCCAATTCTTTGTGACCTCATGGACTGACTATACAGTCCATGCAATTCTCCAGGCCTGAATAATGGAGTGGGTAGCCTTTCCCTTCTCCAGGGGATCTTCCCAATGCAGGGATCAAACCCAGGTCTCCTGCATTGCAGGCAGATTCTTTACCAGCTGAACCACAATAGTTACAAAAGCTGGAGGTGGGAAACTGCAAGTGAATCTCCTTATATGTAAAGATTATATAAACAAAAGATAACAGCACAAGTAGAAAAAAATGCTCATGAGATGCTGAAATCTTCTAATACAGATAATTTAATTTTTGTACTATGAATGTTTTTTAAGTGAACTGGGATTCTGCATGTTGTAAACGGTCTTCAAATATGCTTATTTGTTCAGTATGGTGAATAATATCACCCAATATTTACAAATTGGGAAATTTTAAATTCAAGCCTTGGCTACTATTGTCCTTCAAGAGTGGGGAGTTCTATCAACAATGGGTTGGATTTCTCATCTGAAAAGAATTGCTTTAGGGAGTAAGTGCTCCCTAAACTGTCCACTATTTCCTATTTTCTTATATCTAGGCCATTTCATGTTTGTACAGTATCTGTCTGGACTCTGTAGGCATTAGTGTTTGAAACTCTTTATACCAACTTTAACAAATAAATTTTTTTGGATTGAGTCCAAATTGCATCTCTCCTATACTGAGTCTGATTTTATTGCTAAGAGGGAAGTGATACATCTATAGTACATGATTAAATATCCATGTTCTAACATGATTACACATAAATTATTAACAAGACTATTCTAGGATATCAGGATAAAACTAACTACACTTCACTAGTATCTTAAGCATTATAATTAAAGGTTTTCCTTCATAATAATGGGTCTTTTATTTTCAGAATTTAACAAAGTGAATGTCTTTAACTTAATGTGCTACTGTCTTGATTTTGCTAAAATAAAATTATTATTGACCAGTACAAATTTACACCAATACCACTATTTATTTTTGTGGGTAATAAAGTCCAGATTCATTTCACTTGATTCTATAGCTCTCAGGAACAAGATAAGTAAAGGAATATTGGTCACTTATAGGTGAAACGATGTGAGAAATACCTCACAATTGCACTCATTTCATACGCTAGTAAAGTAATGCTCAAAATTCTCCAAGCTAGGCTACAACAGAACATGAACTGAGAACTTCCAGATGTTCAAGCAGGATTTAGAAAAGGTAGAGGAACCAGAGATTAAATTGTAAACATCTGTTGGAACATAGAAAAAGCAAGAGAGTTCCAGAAAAACATCTACTTCTGCTTCATTGACTATGCTAAAGCCTTTGACTGCATGGATCACAACAAGCTGTGGAAAATTCTTAATGAGGCTGGAATACCAGACCACCTTATGTACCTCCTGAGAAACCTGTATGCAGTTCAAGAACCAGATATGGGACAAAGGACTGGTTCAAAATTGGGAAAGGAGTATGTCAAGGCTGTATATTGTCACCTTGCTTATCTAACTTATATGCAGAGTACATCATGTGAAATGTCAGGCGGGAAGAATCACAAGCTGGAATCAAAATAGCCAGGAGAAATATCAATAACCTCAGATATGCAGATGACACCACATATATGGCAGAAAGCAAGCGAAACTGAAAAGCCTCTTGATGAAGGTGAAAGAAGAGAGTGAAAAAACTGGCTTAAAACTCAACATTTAAAAAACTAAGATCATGGCATCTGGTCCCATCATTACATGGCAAATAGACAGGCAAATAATGGAAACAGTGACAAATTTTATTTTCTTGGTCTCCAAAATCACTGCAGATGATGACTGCAGCCAAGAAATTAAAAGATGCTTGCTCCTTGGAAGAAAAGCTATGCAAAACTAGACAGCGTATTAAAAAGCAGAGACTCGACTTTGCCAACAAAGGTCCATATAGTCAGAGCTATGGTTTTTCAAGCAGTCATGTATGAGTGTGAGAGTTGGACCACAGGGAAGGCTGAGCGCTGAAGAATTGATGTTTTGAACTATGGTGCTGGAGAAGACTCCTGCGAGTCTCTTGGAGATCAAACCAGTCAATCCTAAAGGAAGTCAGTCCTGAATATTCATTGGAAGGATTGATGTTGAAGCTAATGTGAATACTCCAATACTTTGGCCACCTGATGAAAAGAGCCGACTCTCTGGAAAACACTGCTGGGAAAGATTGAAGACAGGAGGAGAAGGGGACAACAGAGAGTGAGAGTTGGATGGCATCACTAACTCAACAGACATGACTGAAGCGAGCTCCAGGAGATGGTGATGAACAAGGAAGCCTGGTGTGCTGCAGTCCATGGGGTCGCAAAGAGGTGGACATGACTGAGCAACTGAACAACAATCACAATAGGTGAAAATGTATCTAATTGCAAATGATATTATTTTTGTCAATTTTTTTTCCTCCCTTTTATTGTTTTTGTCATACAATGCCATGATATCACCATGGGTTTACATATGCTCCCCCTCCAGAAACCCCTCCCTCCTCCCTCCCCCCCAGGAAATCTCAATGCACCAGCTCCGAGAATCAATCCTGGGCTGGCGATTGATTAGACATATGATAATTAACATGTTTCAATGCCATTCTCCCATATCATCCCACCCTTTCCCTCATTCACAGAGTCCACGAGTCTATTCTATACATCTGCATTCCTTTTGCTGTCTCGCATGTTGGGTTCTCGTTACTGTCTTTCTAAATTCCATATATATGTGTTAATATACTGTATTGTTGTTTTTGCTTCTGGCTTACTTCACTCTGGATAATGGGCTCCAGTTTGGTCCATCTGAGTAGAACTGCTTCAAATGAATTTTTTTTTAATGCTGAGTAATATTCCATTGTGTATATGTACCACAGCTTTATGATATTTTATATAGAATAATGTCTAAGCTTTCCAAATGAAAATTAACTCAACCTATAATATACAAACTGCATTTATTCATCAAGTTTTCTGAGAAAATTCTTTGACAGAAGAAGGGCTGATTGTTTCTCCATTGGCCATTTACTTCTTAGTCTATAATCCAGTAGTCCAACTACATTTCTTTCAAGTGGTTTGTTGGTGGTTTTGATGATTGATTTTTATGATGCTGATCAGAAATAATTATTAAGTAACTTGTATCAAGGTAGAGTTGTGATTCAGTAGAAAAAGCTTTAGAGGTTAAAAGATCTGAGGGCCATTCCACATGCTACCATTGAATAACTGTATGTTACTCTTAGTCGCTCAGTTGTGTTTGACTCTTTGCGACTCTATGGACTGTAGACGGCCAGGCTCCTCTGTCCATGGGGATTCTCCAGGTAAGAATACTGGAGTGGATTGCCATGCCCTCCTCCAGGGGATCTTCCCAAGCCAGGGATTGAACGCAGGTCTCTCACATTACAGGTGGATTCTTTACCATCTGAACCACTACAGAAGTTAATAGCTGTAATCTTGTGCAAATTACTTAGCCTCTCTGCACCTCTGTTTCCTAGCTTGTGATAAAAATTGCTAGAGCAAATGACTTTCTATAGTTTTCTAAGCAATTTTCAACTTTCTGACCATTAACTCATTTCTAAAACTGAATTTAGTAAAGATTAAGAGTTTTCTGCACTATTTCTTTGGCCAAAAACTTCGTTCAGGGTTCATAATAAAATAGAAAATAAGAACAAATAAGCTTGCCTTTTTGTGTTTGTTTATTGTAAGCACTTAAGAAATAAAAACCATGCTCCAAAGTAGTAAGATACAGTACCCACTATATGATCAACAAAATGTATTCATCTATACTAGTAAAGAGCTTCTAACTAATCTGGGTATTGCATTTCCCTTAAATTAATTTAAAAAAAAGTTCCATGTTGACTTAATATATTAAATTTAAAGAAGCCTAGGGTTTTAGCATTAAGGGACAAATCAATACTTACTCATATTTTTTAATTGCTTGCTATTTGGGGGGAAGAAAGGTGCTAATTTTTATCTATGCAATGATAATTGGGTAAACAAAGTTACATAAAAATCAAAAGTTACATAAAGATCAAATGAAGATGATGACATCATAAACATTCATAAAATATATGCCAGGTGAAATCTAATATAATTATTATTATATTATACTGGCCTACCAAAAAAGTAGATGAAAGCATGCAAGGTCTCTTTAATGGGCATGTTAACTTGTACCAAGTAATGTGAATCTTTAGCTATCTCTTATCCCATTGTGTATGCTAACAGGATTAGCTAGTATTAGTCTCTCATCCACAAGAAGTGTGATAGGCAGTGTGACCTGCAAATCTCTCCTGGGATTCAAAAGAGCTAAGTTGAACCATGCATGATTTCAAAGCAATTCTCAGAACAATTATCTGCTTGACCTGCAAGATGAACAAGCATATCATTTAATTAATTTCCAAGCTCTTGTGAACAGTGCTGTTCATTTTTCTAGTAATTGCATGATGATATGCCCTTGCTGATTCTATGGGAATGACCAGAATTGAACATTAACTGGGCTGATGGCCACTTTCCACATTGCTACCAAACACTAGTTTTAATCTTGACATGAATAATTTTTTATATGAGTGCATAAAAGCATCCAAAAGACAGCGTTAACAGCAGCTATTTCCTTACTGCAGTGATAAATATTTTTGACCACCTAAAGTCATAACATAAAACATTTCCTTCCCCACTTCTTTATGAGGTACAAATGTAAGCCATATTTTTAAAACTGTAAAAGTATTTAGCAATTTAAAAGCTAGTCATTTCTGTGGTATGGTGAAGAAGAATGCAGAAAGAACAGAATGGATGAAACAAATATATTCATTTATTCAGCTAGAATGCAGGTAAAAGATTTCAATTTCATGTGAGTGTGTGGTGAGAGGAAGGAAAGGGGATTATGTTTTTCTGCTATGAAAGAAAACAGAACAGAGATTTTGCATTAAAATTACCATTATGTAAAAATTCCAACTTGTTATTATATATATTTATACTGTGTGCTCAATTAGGAATTTATGAACAAACAAATGGAGGAGCAACATCCAGGCAGAGGAAGGGAAAAACAAACAAACAAACAACAACTCCTAAAATATTTGGCCACAGACTTTGTCTACTAAATCTAGATTTTCTTCTTTCCCCTCTCTCTCTTTCCCTATTTTTCTTATCTCTGAACCCTGCTGTCTCTCCCATTTTCTGGTGTTGATGTATGCCTTCCAGTTTGAGTTTCTGTCATGTTTTAAACAATGAGATCAGATAATAAAGTATAATAAATAGACAAACAAAAATCAAAGAGTTAAGCAGTTGAAATATCCACTTCTATTTGCAAATCATTGTTATTGTCAATTATTTGTCACCTGAATTTCCTGATACAGCATAAATAGATAAAGTCAATGATACAGTGTGTGATGAAGGTCTGACTTTGTGTCACAGAGTAATATTAGCCTATGATATTTTAGAGGAAAGATAGAATGAATCTTTTACTAAGTAAATAATGACAAAAAGTAGATTTTCTTTTCCCTCCTTGTGTGACTTTTTTTTCAGATAAAACTAGGTAATTGGCAAATATTTTCAAATGGCTTCCTCAGAATTTCTTTGTTGTAGCTCAAGATTTCTTTTTATTTATCTATTAAAATGTTGAGCTATAATCAATGTACAATATTATATCAGTGCCAGGTATACATTATCATTTGATATGTTTATACATTATGAAATTATCACCACAGGAAGTCCAGTTACCACTTGTCAGCCCAAAAAGCTGTTATAATATCACTGACTATATTCCTTATGTGTACACTACATTCTCTTGATTATTTATTTCATAGCTGGAAGTCTGTACTTAATTTCTTATTATCCAAACTATTGACATTTTTCATTGGATTTTTGTTGTTGTTGTTGTTGTAGGGGCATGGTGTGTAGAGTACAGGGGGTTTAGTATTATTTCAGGTCCCTTCCCCCTAGATGCCAGTAGCAACCCCCCACCACCATTGTGACAACCAAAAAATGCCTCCAGACGTTACCAAATATTCCCCAGGGAGGTGGAGGTAAAATCACCCCCAGTTGAGAACCTCAACTTCAGACTAACACCCTGAAATTAGAAAATTTTGCCAGCTTCTCTCATTCCCAACACACACTCAAACACACCATTATGGAAAAGAAGGCATGCTTTTTCCTTCCAGGGAGAACAAATAGTAATGTTCTCTAGACAAGGAAGAGATAATCAGAAAACACACACACACACACACACACACACACACACACACAAAGAAAGTAATATACATCTCCAAGTACATTATTTACATCATCATTTTAAATCATTCCCAGAATGTAGGTACTCTTGGGATGAGAAAAAAGAGGGAATTTGGGTCAGTAATTGAAGAAAATACACTTTTATAGAAAATTATATGATACATTGACATTGATGAGAAGCAGACTCAGTTTTATTTTCAAGTTTTAACTCAGAATGAGTCCATCCTAAGGGGACATACTGTCACACTTAATGCATCTGCTTAACATACATAGCTTGCTTAACTCTTCTAAATTAGTCAGTTATTTTTTCTAAATTCCCATAGTTTTCTGGTTACTATTTCAAAGCTTAATGTCTAAGTGAATTCATCTAATTTTTAAAAGGTATATAATTAAACTCAAAAATGGCTTTTTCAATTTCAAATAATAACAAAAAATTTACACCATACCTTTTGCTTTGAATGCAAAAATTTACATCTAACTCAAAGTTTGAATAAAGGAAAGAAAAAATAAATTTTGCTAATAATTTTTGAAGCAATATTTTCCAAGCTGGAGTGAAAACATACAGGGACTCATTACCCCATGGACTGTGTAGCCAGCCAGCCTTTTCTGTCCATGGAATTCTCCAGGCAAGAATACTAAACTGGAGTGGGTAGCCCTTCTCTTCTTCAGTCTAGCCACCAGAGAACACCCAGACATTAATAGATCTTACAATTATTCTGATTACGTTAATTCAATTATCTATTTTTGTGGTATTGGGATGATATCTCTCTGAGATTTGACAATAGTTAGAAAATGTTCTAAACTTTGTACACTAATAGTGTTCAAATATATAGATTTCATACATTAGTTCCAGTTCTGTTATGTTAAAAACATCTTGTTTATAAAATAGAAGCTGAGAAATATTCTGGGGCACTCAATAGCATGGGAAGTAGTTCTTTAATGGAAAGTTGGAGTTTACATTGAGTACATTATGTTTTGCTTTCCTCTCAGGTCATTTTTCTTCACTGTATTCATCCTTTGTCTGTGATATTTCTCCTGGATCTCCTTTTTCCCAACATAATCATTGATTTTCCAGTTGTTAATACTGCTTTTCACCTGTTTTCTAGGCAAAACCAGAGAAATACTGCATGTGTGATCTAAATTAAAATAACATATTTTCTATACTCAAATATATGAACGTAACCAATTTACTAACTCCCTGCAGTCTCAGTTTTTTCATTTGTAAAATAATACAGTGAAATTATCTCATATGATTAGTATAAGAATAGTAATTACTATCAATTCATGTATATACTAACACATTTTTGGTCAGAGTAGACTCCTCATAAAGAGTAAATATTCTTCTTCATTAGGTTGAAAAGTCGAGTATTTTTCCTTCTTTGGGAAAAGGATAGATAATGTTGAGGAAATCTAATATAATATAAAATGTGTTTCATACAAATTTAGGGTCAGATATAGTTTATGGGCTGTGCTTTAGTCATGCCCAACTCTTTGTAACCCTGTACATTGTAGCCCACCAGGATCCTCTGTACATGGGGATTCTCCAGGTAAGAATTTTGGAGTGCATCACCACACTCTCCTCTAGGGGATCTTCCCAGACAATTTACTATGGGTTTTAATTTTTTCCTTTCTATCATTTTTGTCTTTTAAATTAGTTGCATCTGTGGCTTTTAAGAGATCTTAAAGAAAAAGACCATAAGGATCTTTTCTCATTTGTTTATCACCAATACAATTTTTAGATTTTTCTAAAGCTCTGTTGAGCACTAAAATTTATAATGTTAAACACAATACAATTATATTCCATATTTTAATGGTTTTATTATAATGTTTTACAGAAATACTGCAAATGTTGATGAGTAATTTAAAATATTTCAGCTAAATCACTTATTTAAAAAAATAAAAAATGTTTTTAGATTGGATAGGATTTTTTAAACCTTGGAAGCTGGTGCTGTTTTCTTGATTTTCCTTCTGGTCCCTGGTATGTCATAGTTATTATCTATCAACAGACCATTATAGAAATTAGTAATGAAACCATTCAGAGACATTTTACACAAATGGTATAAACTGAGCCTAAAGTCCCTCCTGTGGCTACTGAAGGAAGACAAAGAAATTTGGAAGCAAAATTATCTGTTTCATACCTGCCTTCTGACCTTCCCGCTCAATTTTGTTCAAAAGCCCAGTTTCTTTAAAATTTAAATCCAATTCCCTTGGAGAGCACACACTTAGAAACCCAGAAGCAAGAGACATGAAAAGAGCAGTGAATACCAGAGAATCAGAAGACATTTATCAGAACAGTGGAAAAATGTATTTCTGAAACAGCTGAATTGTATCTGAAAAATCTAGGTTTTCCTCCTCGTTTTAAAAATTGTTCCCTTAACCCTGTAGTTACTATTGATGAACAATATCCATCTTATTCCATAAAAGCCAGAAAGAAACTGTCCAGCTGTATGCTGTATCCATCTCCATATGCAAATATAAAGAATTTGATTTATCTCCTGACATGTGAGACCCAAAGGCAGCAAACATAAAGAATCTGATCTATCTCCTGATACATGAGACCCAAAGTCAGCAATAGGATCATTCTGGGACCAGTTCCCTCTCCCAAAAGACTTCAATGAGTCCAAATATGCATTAACAGCAGTGGGCAAAATGACTGATAGCATGGGGCTCATCCATATTTATCTTCCCAGGACTGGACAGACATTCTATTGATTCTGAGGTCATTACACAACATGTTAACAATCCAGTACCATCCAGTTCAAAAGGAAATTTGAAATTAGTGATGGATCATCTTGCAGGTCTGTGCTGAAGGCACCAGATGAGTAGTCAAGCATTACTGTCTCTTGACATTACTACATTCTCCTCTCATTTCATGTCAGTCAGTCTTATACAGAATTCTGTAGAAGAGGGAAAATACAGAGCTTGTCTAGTTAAAGTAACATTTTAAAGACTCTAATTCTGTTCATATAGCCAATATATTTGTGATAGAAAAATCAGTTCTGGGAAAACTGAAGAAAGAATATATATATACACATATATATGTCTACACATACACACACATATATGTCTATATATACACACATACATACATATATACATATATACCTTCATATATGTGTATGTGCATGCATACTGTTTAAAAGACACAATCTGAAATAAGCTTAATACATTTACTACATACAATACAGATGTTTAATTTAAAGTGTTCCAAAAGTGACCTTGTTTTATTCTAGAACAGAAATGTTTCCTACACGGGTATCTTTATTGTTGCTGTTGCTTAGTTGCTAAATATTGTCCAGCTCTTTTGCGACTCCCTGGACTGTAGCCCACCAGTCTCCTCTGCCTGTGAGATTTCCTAGGCAAGAATACTGGAGTGGGTTGCCATTTCCTTCTCCCGGGGATCGTCCCAACCTACAAATTGAATCTGTGTCTCCAGCATTGTCAGGTGGATTCTTTACCACGGAGCCACCAGGGAAGGCCATATACATGTATCTTATACATACATTATATGTTTCAAAGGAGAGTTTTACTAAGGTCATTTTTAAAAGAAAACAAGCAAAGCAAAAGATAAAAATAAAATCCAGATGAGAAAGCAATAAAACAAATCCCAGATTAGTCACTGTGCTCATCCGTTTTGAAATTTTTATTCAATAGACAGAAAAAAAAAAAGCCATGGCTATCTTGTTAACCAAAAAAAAGTTTTGAAAACACTAAAGTATGTCTTACATTCAATCAAGTGGAATCTTAGCTACTTTCTGAGAGCAATGCTGAGGAGTTTATAGGAGTGAAACAAAGCCTTACTTCCTTCAGTCATTCTCATGCTTTCCAAGTTCATGGAATTTGATTTCTGCAGTTGCAGAAACTGGCAGTTAATTTAAACCCAGGCCTTGACATGCCCAGAGGCACTCAGCTGCAAAGTCCGTCTCATGCAGGGTAACAGCACTAGACTTTATTTGGTTTTGAAAATGAAACTAAAAGGTGACTGTTCTATGGGCTACTTGATAGGGAATTAAGTTCTCAGATGACATTGAAATCATCCTGCAATCCAGAGGTGACTTTGCAATAAAGAGCCCGCTTCACAAAACTCATAGCACCATTTATTCATCCACATGTGTATTGTACCATAGAACCCCGGAGGGCCCCACATTCAGCCCAACAATGTATTCATTGATCCAAATATTTGTGTACCTTCTCTTTTGGAATTGTCCTCAGACCCCGTTGCATTTCTATGCCTATTACTAATTCATATATGTACTAACTCATCTGTTCAGCTTCAGCCTCATTATATTTCAGGCATAGTTCTAGCTGCTAGCAATGGAGATGTGGTCAAAAAAGACAGATGCAAACCTGCTCTCCAGGACTCTGCATCTTAGTGTGAGAAGAGAGGCAACAACAAGCAAGTAAATCAAGGGCCTAATGAAGGACAGACAGTACTAAGGAGAAAATAAAACTGGGAAGAAGGACACAAAAGGCTTGAACGGGAAGAAGAGTTTTCTGCAAACGTTCCACTGCAGGGTGTCATTTGAGCAAGGGTCTAAAGTTGGTGAGGAAGGGAGCCATGTACACATTTTAGGAAATAACATTCCAGACAGAAAGAATAACACATGCAAAACTGTCTTTTATGGCATTTTTTTTTCAGGTCAATTTGAACATGGAAATAGAAGCAAAGTTTGAAATTTGGAGGTCGTAATAAAAACAGTCCTTGCAGTCAAATCATTATGCTCTTCCCCTTAAACTTGTACAGTGCTCTATGTCAATTATGTCTCAGTAAAACTGGAAAAAGTTTTCTCCAACTGTGCACATATAACCATACACATATACACACTGAGACACATAGAACATACAATAGATTTTATTATAAGGAAGTTGCCAACTGCTGGGCTTAAGTTTGTCTTTATTGCCTAGAAGCTCTCCTTCACATCAGTCCCATGCTTCTCCCCACCTTCATACAGTTTTGTTGTGTGTTTATACCAATACTCCTGATTTTGCAAATCCCAAATTACTGCTGACTTCTTAGAGTTTCCTCTCCATCTCCTCTCCTTGACTGAAACTTGGCTCACCTCTAGAGACACCACTAAGCCAGCAGCATTCTCAAGTGCTTTCTGTTTATTTTCTAATACTTTATATATGTCATGGGCTGGTTCTTCCACACTCTTATTTACTGCCTCCCCAAAACCATTACTCCCCTGCCCTCTTGTCAAAAGCAAACCAAAACAAAACAAATTAAGAATAAGAATCCTCCTGCTACTAGTAGATCATGGTTTCTGCCTCTTACTGGCTTCCATTCCCAGCCTCTTTGTTGCCTTCTTTTATAGAATTAAAACCTCTGCCAATGACTCCCAGACTTCCTGGAAGCACTGAGGCCCTTCAACATCCAGGCTGCTTTCATCAATCATGTACCTTGATCTCTCAGGTCCTTAATCTCCCCACTGAGGGATCATTTCTTCTGTCCTATCTCTTAGCCCCTGGCTTCCCAGGTGGCACTAGCTGTCAAGAATCTGTCTATCAATGCAGGTAGATATAAAAGACACAGGTTAGATCCCTGGGTTGGGAAGATCTCATGGAGGATGGCAGGGCAACCCACTCCAGTATTGCCTGGAGAATCCCATGGACAGAGGAGACTGGCAGGCTACAGTCCATGGGGTTGCAAAGAATCAGACAAATCTGAAGCGACTTAACAGCACACATTTACACATCTCTCACTGTCACATGGAGATATTCAGCATCATTTGAAGTTGCTGCACATCTAAAATAACAAATTCAAGGAAAATTTCCTCTTAGAGTCTGCTTGTCAGATAATTGATCTAGTAACCTCATCAAAACCTACAGTACACAGCCTGGTTTACCTCACCAGACTATGGCCCCTACCCTTCATTCACTTATTCTAAAATTTAGTATAAACTTCCTGATCCTTTATTTTAATAATTGTATTAGAGCATCCAGATTCTTTGGGCTCTTTGTTAAACTTGTCTTGCAAAAACTCACTTTTACATAAACTGCCTGCTCCTCAGGAATAGCCATCTCATGCTAAGAAATGTCCCACAACAGAAATGTCCAACAATTTCTCAAAATAAATGTACGATCTCCAACCCTAAGAGGCCCTGAACACTGGCTATTGGATGGAGACCCCCTCTCCCGTTTCTCCCCTCATTCTGAATAACATGCAAGTCTTCTTTGAGCTCCTGGAAACTTCCACTTTCATTTGGGTCCTTACTCTCTATAGATGACCCCAATTTCTACCTCCTAATGAAAAGCAAATTGTTCCCAGAGACTCTTGACATTATTTTTCCAAACAACTCTTGCTCCATTTGTATCTCTCCTTGTCTTTCTCCTTCCTGTTATAATGAAGGGCTGTTTTTACATCTAAGGCTAGTATCACATCCTTTCATCTAAATCATGATTCTTCCACACCTTTACAAAGAACTTATACTTTCAATTAACTTTTCATGCTCTACACATTCAAACATATCTTCTCAACGTGATTCTTTCCCAAGCCAGTTACACTTGCTCCAATAATGAATTATTTTTCTTTATAGAAAAGCAGTCTTCAAACATCTCTCAACTTTACAAATCCTTCCAGCTACCCCTCATCCTGTTTCCTCATGGTCACTATTAAAAACCCTTGTCTGTTGACTTGCTTTCCTCACTAATATCTTCTCATGACCACTTGGTCCAATCTGGTTTCTGCCCCCATCACTCCACAGTAAACATTCTGGATAAAGTCACCAGAACCACAGTGGTTCCAAAGCCAAAGGTCATTTTTTAACACTTAATTTCTTTTAGCAACTGTAAAAGCTCTGAACATTTCTTAATCCTTTATAATGCTCTTTTCTAGTCCTTGTGACATCCTCTCTCATGTTTTGTTACTACTCTGGCTTCTGTTTTCTTCCAAGATCCCTGGCAGTTTAATCATTCTGCACTAGATCCCTTAATGTGGGAATTATTCAAGGCTGTGTCATGGGCTCACCTTCTTTCGCTCTCTCTAGAGTCTTCCCAGGCAATTCCTTCAGTCAACTTTTCTACTCTCACCTATAGGCAGGGATTCCCAGAATAATTTTTTTTTTTTTTGGCCTCAGCTCTCCTAGTTGAGCTTCAGATCTATAATGTAATGAAGCATCACTATCCAAACATCTAAGAAGGGCCTATTTCCCAACTGAATTTTTGACCTTTCTCATATATCTCATTGGAAAGAACTCTGATGCTAGGGAAGATTGAAGGCAGGAGGAGAAGGGGGCGACAGAGGATGAGATGGTTGGATGACATCACCGACTCCATGGACATGAGTTTGAGCAAACTCCAGGAGATAGTGAAGGACAGGGAAGCCTAGCATGCTGCAGTTCATGGAGTCACAGTGTCAGAAACGACTGAGTGACTGAAAAACAACTCATAGCTCAGTCTTTATCTTTGGCTGGCTCAGTGAATGACACTTGAGTCAGAGATGCAAACCAGGACTTGAGGAGTCATCCTGATCCTGACCTCTAGGTCACCTCCCAAGTTTAATTCATCCCTGAACCTTGTCAATTTAATTTCCCAAATTACACTGAAATTCATCTACTTGTATCTCAACTACCAGCAATTTAGCTTAGCTACTATCGTGATTAACTATTTGACTGTACAAGGTGATTCCTATATTCTCAACCAACACTAGCCTCTCAATTAATGACTTGTTTGTGTGAAAGACCTCAGTTTCACTATATTCTTTCACAAATCAATACCATAAAAGACGTTCAAGGGGGCTGAGGAGACATGAAAACTAAACGCAATACCCGATCCAGGGCTGGACCCTGCACTAGTGGTCAAAAAAACCAAAACAAAACTATAGAAGACATTACTGGGTCATTTGAAAATACTGAAGTACAAATTATATAAAAGTGGTTGTATTCATGCTAAGTTTACCAAGGTTGAGAACTATCTGTGGTTACAAAGAAAATATTCCTATTCTTGGAAATACAAATCAAGATGCTGTAAGAAGAAAGGAAAATTGGGTAAAATGCTAATAGATGAATAAGACTATGGATTGTTTTTGCAATGTACTTACAGTTTATATTATTCTAATATTGTTCTATACTTTTAACAATGTTTTAAAACTCTTCAGTCTCATAGGTGATTATACTAACTGTATATCAGAGAAAACTACAAAACCACAAATCAACCAACCAAACAAATATAAAACAAAGACAAGCAGAAAGCTCCTGCTCCACCACTCTCTAATTTTATAACTTCACTGGGCTTTGGGGCTTCCCAGGTGGTGCTAGTGATAAAGAACTTGCTTGAGAATGCAAGACTTGAGAGACTTGGGTTCAATCCCTGCATTAGAAAGATCCCCTGGAGAAGGCAATGGCAACCCACTCCAGTATTCTTGCCTGGAGAATCCTTTGGACAGAGGAGCCTGGCAGGCTACAGTCCACAGGGTCGCAGAGAGTCAGACATATCTGAACAACTTAGCACACATTGTGCTTTAGTTTCTTCAACTATAAAATGAACTCTTGGTCATGGAGTTGTTTTGCAGATTAAATGCATTGATGTAGTATATTTAGAATAGGTCTTGATATAGAATAAACATACACATACATGAAATGATAGCTGTTAGTGGTATTATTATTACTTTAATATCTTAAAGGAAATAATAATAATGGATATCAAAATTCTTTCTTGATATGATAACTCCATCTGTATGGGATTCCTTTAATTTGATATTGCAGATTAATTTCAAAGAAAGTTTGCAACTAATAATGTTTTACACAAGGTCTTTAACTGTTATATAGACAAGAATTATGATTTATGAGGCAAAACTGGTTTACTGGTTAAAAAAATTGAAATAAGTTTCTGTAGCACTTTGTATTAAAGTTCACTTCTACTAAAATGATAAGAGAGAAAAAAATCAGTGTTGTTAACACACAGAAATTCTGTACATCTCTATGTGCTTACATGTGCTAAAGAGTTTGTTTGCAAGGGACGGGGGTTGGAAAAGGACAAAGAAGGAGAGAAAGTTAAAAAAGAGAAAAAGGAAGAAGTAGAGAATAAGAAGAAAAAGAAGAGAGATATTGATGGCAATGTACAAAAAAGGACAAAACTTAACTCAGTGACAAAAATACAGTATTTACATATAGTTATAGTTATTTCTATCTTGTAAAGGGTCAGTCAAGGTTCTTCAAATGCAGAAAAAGATTAAGGGCCATTCAAAACCATGTGAAACATCAAACCCTCTGACAGTTTGGTAATTAATGTGAATGCAAAATATCCTGCATCTTGTGATAAGAACAATAAACAATATGAGAAGTCATTTGAGGGTATATTTGGAACAATCAATTGTCGCTGAGATTTGACTCTGATATATTTAAAATTTAGTGCAAGAGATCAGTATTCTTTCTAGTTGTCATGGTGACTTTTTTTTCCAAAACCACTTTTTGTGGAAAGGCCAGTGCTTCCATTGGCATGAATGACTACAAATACTTCTCCAAATTAGGAGAGGGCTGAGGTTCGTGTCTACAGATGGCTTATTTTATATAGTCATGAAATCTGTATGGTTTACTAATGCATAGAGCTTTGGCTAAATATGGAGTGATTTTTTAACCTCAAATTACTTATGCCATGCATCCTTTCAAAACTAAATTTTGGCAAGCAGCAAATGATAAAACTTGTAAGAAGCTGATGTTTATAAAAGAGATTAGACTATCAGTGATGCCAACTAATTTCACTTTCAAGAAAAAAAATCTGTTAGTAAAAATAGAAATTGATCACAGTGAACCCCAAAGTCAATGCAACCTTTCAGTTTCATAAAGTATTTTAATATTAACAAGAATAGTCTAATTAGCATATTATTTATATCTCTTTTTAATAATGTTATTTAAAATGAAGATACTCAAATAGCCACAAGAGATATATTTATATTTACTATAATAAAATATATACTCATTGTGTTAAAGTGAAACATATTTAACATTCTCTCTATAAATGTCCTTGATTTACTGCATTATAGGGAACTAAGTATATTATTTAATATTTCCAAATGCATTAATTTATTTTAATACTCTTTGGGAAACAACTCTACTACTTTTTCTTCTTTTTCTTTTTTTTTTTTTTTTTTTTGCTTCAGTGAACAATAATTCTTTGGTTAAAAATCCTAAGTAAATGGATTAATTAGGAGAAGCATCAGTCATAAGCATCAAGAAAGGCTAAAATTTTGTCAGTTGCAGAAAAGGGTCACTTGGGTTTCACAAGTGCCTTCAAAAATTAGTATGCTGGTTTATGTTTACAATAAGCAAAATAGCTGAGTGCTAATTTTTGAAAGATAACTTCCAATGTGCTAAAGATAAATATAAAAGTAAATTTTAGTCTCTTATTCCTGTGTAAGTTTTAGGTTGCATTTATTCAAAATATTTGATGTTCTTAATTCTCAAGTCATAATTTTCCATATGAAATATCTTTCCAAAAATGATTGAGGTGTTTTATTATTTTTTAATTTCAAAAATATATTTTTGCCAGCAGGGACTTTTTCTTTCACTTTATCTGTCATTAAAATGTCATCAACAATAAGGTTTTCCAATCAGCCATTTGTGGCCTTCTGACAACTAACTTTAATTTGAATATCTACTATCATTTCTAGTCTTTCGCAGAGGAGATCCTCAAGCTCAGTGAAATTAATGCATCCCCTCTCAATCCCTTTGGTTCCCCACACCTCCAATCTGCCCACAAGTCTGCGTATCACTTTTGGGTGGTCCAAATTCCTCCATGTAAGTAACATGGTAAAACCCAACCCCTTTATCAAGCTTTTATATGGATGTAAAGTTTTATTTTTCTCTTGCTGAATTCTTAGGGCATATATCATATTATAACATCAAAATTATGGCTTTTAATTTTATGCATTTTGGGAGTATTTCAAAATTGTCCTGTCTTTGATTTCTGGTTTTATACTTCCTCTTGGGTAGCTTGCTATAGTGGAAGAAGCTAAGAATCAGAGGTTCAGAACATAGCATTATGAAGGGGATAAAAAGGATAATTTTTAATTACAAGGAACAAAAAGAGAAAAGGATGAGTTGGAGCAAGTCAGGCAGCTATATTTTTATTTTTACCATACTTATTTTCTATACTTTATCCATAGGCTGTACCTAAAAGTTAAAACATTAAATAGTTTATATTATTATTGTTGGTAAGTACTGTTCCCATCAGAGTCTGCTGGTGTGCTGTGATTGCATTTCTTTGTTTTTGATTGCCTGAATAGTCTCCTAGAGCATTTGTTGTTGCTGTTTATTCTCTAAATATGTCTGGCTCTTTGTGAGCCCATGGACTGTAGCCCACCAGGCTCCTCTGTCCATGGGATTTTCCAGGTAAGAACAGGGAAGTGGGTTGTAATTAGAATACTAAATCTTCCTTATTGTCAACATTTTGAAAAATTGGCTTTTATGATCTATTCTTGCTGCCACTACCCTAGTTCAAATGCTCAACAATTCAAATCTGATAGGGTTGACAGTTCCTTAATTTTTCTTTCCAATATATACTTTGTTACAGATGTATGGGATGGGGAGAGAGTAATTACCTCTTCTTTTAAAAATAATTAAATTATTTGCTTAAAAAAGTAGATAATTATTTATTTAGGTTATTAACTATAATAACCCCAGGCAGTTCACTTCAATTTTACTCATAATGGTTATTTCCAATATTACCTATTCACCTCTAACCTCTAATATACCACTGCCTCTACTCTGTTTATCTTATAGCTGGGCATATAGCCTCTGATTCACAGAGAAAACACATAGTACACCACCGATTCCTGAATTCAAACATACAGGCATGGCCTGACTTTTGCCAACTTAGCCTTTTCTTCCCCTTCATAAAGCTGTATTCTGACGACTGCTTCTTAGCCTCTTTAGTCATTTGACTATTCACTCTCTCTTTGAATACTACGACCTTTCTAGTAGCATATGAATACATCTAAGACATTTCCATCTTTGAAAAATCAATAAACAAAATAAACCACACGAATCACTGCTACTTGCCCTTTCTACCCTCTCTACTTCCTTATTTCCCATACAAATCACTGCATTCCAGCTTCAATCTGAGCACCTCCACAATGCAATGTTTGCCAGTCACTAATGGCTTCCTGTTGCTAAATCCCAAATGGACAGGGGTCCTTTTCAGTTTTCATTTGCCTTCTGGATATACACCTGACTCTCAATGCCTTCAACTGATATACTCATTAAGATCTTCCAAAAATGATCTTTGGGGTGGGGTGGGAGGGTGGGCAGTGGCTACAAGTTAAAACTCGTTTGGACTGGGAATGTTTGTATGAGTAAGCTATTTTTATAATTCATCTGTATTACATATTCTATAACAAAATTAGTCTTTAAATAAGAATTTGAGTGTGTGGTGTGCCCTCTGAACAATGAGTCACCAGAGAAATACCTAAAGGAAAAAGAAAGTATAGGATCTATGGCATACACAGACTCAATTTTTTTTTTTAACTTTTTGTATTAATAGTAACAAGGAGAGACTAAAACAATGTACATGTTAAACATATTTGAGATAAGAATTACTGAAATGTAAAGATAACAAACAGCACAGACTCAATTTACTGGCATTTGCTTACATTTCAAGTTAAATAAAAACTGAAGAATATTGAATAGGAATTAAATTTTTACTACAGTAATAATGAGATTCCATGACTTAAGCTTGATTCTTAAAATTTTGAGTTTGAGCACTCTCAAGAAATGGTAGAAACAAAAAAGATGTTACACAACATTTCATTACTATACTCTAATTGCCCTTAACAGGAAGGTTCAAGAAGAGAGGCAAACAAGTAGGAAAAATGAAATGTAAGGATTTTTAATCAAACTCAATGTTTTTTTATTAGTAATAATGTTCTTGAAATATGTTAAAGACTTAAAGACATCCTTGAGGAAATAGAATCCATTGAGAATCAAAACACCTATGGGCAAAAAGAGCGTTATGCTTGATGAGAATGACCTATGATCTCAACTGCAGGAATTGCTGAAAATCCTGGAGCAAATTTCTCGAGCAATTACTCTATCTGAACCACACACTTCAGTTTTGTCAAATACTCGGTGCCAAATGATGCAGAAGAACAACTGTTCTTAAGCTGTCTGTTGCTGCTTTTGAGTAGAGAAGAAACAAAAGTGAAAGATCTTGCTGAAATAATTAAATCAACCAAAGTGTTTGGATCTAAATTCCAGTAATAGCAGCACTCTGATCAGATTTACTCGATTGTAACAAAAGCAGCCCACTCGGGAGCTGATATTGTAAAGACACCGCCACATGTTGTAAAACAGAGCACACTATCAAGAGTTTGTACCAAGAATGTGGGGTGGCCTTCTGCCAAGCATGACTTGCAGGAATCATGCCATTCGGCATTGGCACAATACACTCTCTTGATTCCTCTTGTTTTTTACCTTGCTCAGGCTTCACTGTTATTTTAGGAAATAAAATTTGGTCTGTATCTGAAAATAGTCACCTCAGAGAAACAAATTATGAAACCAAGTAAAAATAAATTTGATTAGTAAACTTTCAATTGTTTTTGAGTATTAGCTAATTTTTAAGTGGAATATAATAATTTCTGAACTAAGCAAGTTATATATAATGCCTTTTAATCATTGACTAAAACTGAGATTATAGATGTATGATATAGAAGGTAATGAAGACATGACCTGTATTCCACCATGCCTCCATGGTTCCAGATTTTTTTTTAATTTTTTAAAATTTTTGGTTCCAGATTTTTAAATGAAAAATCCATATATTCAAAATTTCTGAAAATATAATACCTTTCATATGACTGACAAAGGGGTATTTCTCTCTCTTTTTTAAATATTTTCCTTATTTAACTGTTCTGGGTCTTAGTTGTGATGTGTCGCTTCTAGTTTCCTGACCAGGGATCAAACTCTTGCCCCTTGCATTGGGAGTGCAGAGTCTTAGCTACTGGACCACCAGGGAAGTCTCCAAAGTAGTATTTTTAAAGTCCTTTTTTCAGGAGGTCCCTCTAGCCTGCCTTCCTAATCTCTTCCAAGGCAATATGGACAACTCTTTGCTATGGGTTCAATAGTCTCTGACACTCTAACTTTATGACCTAGAAATTAATGTCCTTAAGTTCCATTTTCCCAATTTACAAAGACAGCAGAGCAGTATCAATAGTTATTACTTGCGCACTGAAGTAACAGATAAGAAGAGTTTGGCCAACTGATCAACATAGCCTAAGTACTCAATTCAGGTGAGATACTATGATACTACAGTGATGGTAAAGCAAAAATCTAGGGATCACTTGACTCTTCCTTTTTACAGGTCCCAATGGATACACTGGGTTGGCCAAAAAATTCATTTGGGTTTTTCTATAAGATGTTATGGAAAAATCTGAATGAACTTTTTGGCCTACCCAGTAGTTGTTTTCCAAGTTTTGCTGATTTTTAACTCCTTAATATCTTTCAAATCTATTTCCTCATTCCCTGTCCAATATCTCTGTTTCACTTCAGATTCTGTTGCATACACTTGTCTCCTGGTCTCTAGTTTCAAAGCCTCTGCTGTCACATAGTAGTTTAATCCTATAGAATAATTTAACCATTCAGATATCAATGCATATCACTTCCCTTAAAAATAAAGTACAAAATCACAAACACATAACAAGACCCCTTTGGGATCAAGTTACTGCATAGTTTTCAGCCTCATTCTTGCCACTGTCTTGTTGGTGCTATACAAATTGATAGTACTGACTTATAATTAAATCTCAATTAACAAAGAATATGTTAAATATTTAACCCTATTTGGCCTTTCACTTTATTCATGCCAAGTGTTTGCTTTTTTCTTGACCTCACATTTTTAAATTGAGGGACAGAACTATGAAACCAAGCTTTTACTATATACACAAATGCCAAAGAATGTCTGTCTCCAAATATATTTGTGTTGCTACCACTTACATAGATGTGATATTCTTTTTTACTTTAAAAATATATACATTTAGTTTTACCTTTAACCCAAGTATATTAGAATTGTGTAGAAATAATCAATTTATTTGCCAAATGAGAGAAACAGTCTAATCAATGTATAAGGACACTTCATTTTTGACTGAAATTTGTTTCTACTGGCTTAATCTTCTAAACGAATTTTCTTAAATGACCTTACTGTTTTCAAACATAAAGTAAAATCAAAATCATTCTTGTCATTCTCCAAGGCCCGTCTCTCTCATCATTACACATATCTAGAAGATTAACTTTCCAGACAGCTTCATAAATGGAAAGCCAAGAATTTTTTGATCACTAGAAATACCATCAGAGAAGATGCTTCCTTTCAAGGGGACACATCATTTGAATTTTTATGTTCCTGTATGTGGGTTTTGCTGATGTGAAGCCAGTTGATGTGAAAAACTGATGCATTAGAAAAGACTCTGATGCTGGGAAAGGTTGAAGGCAGGAGGAGAAGGGGACAACAGAGGATGAGATGGTTGAATGGCATCACCGGCTCAAGGGACATGAGTTTGAGCAAGTTTGGGGAGTTGGTGATGGACAGGGAAACCTGGCGTGCTGCAGTCCATGGAGTTGCAGTCGGACACGACTGAGCAACTGAACTGACTGATGTGGGTTTTGTCTTGCAGTTCATCCATTTATTTATTCACATATACAGCACCTTATACATCAAGAAAATACAAGTATTGCATATTCTTAGCATTTATATTCAAAAGAGAAAGTACATTTTTCTCAATTTTTTTTTTAAATCTGTAAAGCTGGGATAATAATAGTAACCTATCTTAAAAAGATGTGGTGAAATTAAATGAGTAAACATATTACTACTATGCTTAAAACAATGCCTGATAAATTACCAATTCTCATGAGATATTTGCTATTATAGGCTATTATGTCATAAACAACAATAGAGTTTTGATATATGTTTGAAATGAAGTGAAGTGAAAGTCTCTCAGTCGTGTCTGACTCTTTGCGAACCCATGGGCTATACAGTCTATGGAATTCTCCAGGCCAGAATACTGGAGTGGGTAGCCTTTCCCTTCTCCAGGGGATCTTCCCAACCCAGGAATTGAATCCAGGTCTCCTGCATTGCAGGCAGATTCTTTACCAACTGAGCTATCAGGGAAGCCCTAATAAATGTTTAGTCTTCAATATTGGATTTTTAAACTCATTTTATATAAATAGTGATAATCAATAATTTTATAGGATATAAGATTCATGGTTTACATATATTTTTCCCTGAAAAATTAGCATGATGGTGTTTTGGGGCAATTTGAAAGGCAAATATTAAAGTAAATAATACTAATTCCATATAAAATCCCTCTTGATTTAAACTCTTACATCAGAGACTGCTGTGTGTGCAGGCTTAGCTGCTTCAATTGTGTCCCACTTTTTGCAACCCCATGGACTGCAGCCTGCCAGGCTCCTCTGTCCATGGAATTCTCCAGGCAAGAATACTGGAGTGGGTTCTCCAGGGGATCTTTCTGACCCAGGGATCTAACCCAGGTCTCCTGCATTGCTGGCAGATTCTTTACTGTCTGAGGCAAGGAAGTGCTAGCTGTCTCCTAATAACCAATTTCTCCTTCATTCTCTTGGTATTAAGTTCTATGAATTTTAGCTTTTTCCTTTTCATGAAAGATATATATATTTTTGACTCCCATGCACCTTAGTGTGAAATGTAAATACTTTTGGGCATTGACATATGTAATGAAACAGGGCACAGACTCTGGTAGTCTTGAAGGGAGGATTTCCCTGCCTTCTTTTTCCCCTTTATGCGATTGGAATGTGCACAGCCATTTTCAAGTAACATGTGAAAGTTCTATTTTGAGGATGGCAGAGGATCAAGTTAGGTGAAGCCTATGTCTTTCGACTCCATTCTTAGACTGTAATATGAAAAAAAAACAAACTTCTCACTTATTTAAGGTAATAAGTGACTAAGCACACACATGCAGAAGTCTCTGATATAAGAGTTTAAGTCAAAAGGGATTTTATATGGAATTAGCATCATTAATTTGATTCTTGCCTTTTAAAGTACCCCAAAACACCATCATGCTATTTTTTTAAGGAAAGTTTGTGTAAACCATGAATCTTATATCCTATATAAGTATTGATTATTACTATTTATATATAGTGAGTTAAAAATCCATTATTAAAGACTAAACATATATCAAAATTCTATTGTTTTTTTATGAAATAATAGCAAATATTTCATGGTTTTTGCTGCAGTAGCTATGCCTGTATACTCCATTTAAAAATACCATCATTATAGTTCTGGCTTTCCTATCTATGAATTTTTCTTTCTATCCACATAAACATGGTAAAGTAAATAATATTTTTGTGTTTTAAATTTAGTGTTTTAAAATAATATCCATTAATATCCATTCAATTATTTTTCATTTTATTTTAAGGACATAGCTTCAAGAGTATACTTTTTTTTCTTGAGTGTGATATTAATTTAAGTTTAAAGAGAAAAAAACATTCTTGTGACTACTGCTCTCAAATTTAAAGATGCAAATTAATGATAGATGGATGTAATTTTAAAAACAGATTAAAATAAATACAATTTAAGAAAACAATGAAAAGTTAAGTGTTTAGAAATGCAGAAAATTTATGAATTAAGAGTTCTTTCATTGTTACCTTACCTAAGTGGGAAGCATTGGGTATATTTAAATGACAGTTCCAAAGGGGCCTCAAATTTCATGAATGGTAGAATGTGGGTTTGATGATTAAAAAATTCACATTTCTGTTTAGAACTGTTCATTTTAGAATAACAAATACAGATGTTATTAGGTACCTGTGATGAAACAAATTATGCTTACAGAGGATGAATGAATAGTATGTGTTGCTTCCTCTGAAGAAACATGAGCTCAAGAAAGTTAGCACCAGATGCAGGAATTTCCACATATGGGAAAGCAAATGCAAAGAGAAGCACACTCAGATGCTGTAATGGCAACATAAAAAGAGCAGTGGATTGTTCAAACCTCAGCAAAATCCATAAACTGAATTGCTTATCACATTCACCATATATACACTTCAGATTTTACTCATTATCCAGTGTTGGTTGACAAGTAAAAAGTCTTCCTTTTATCAAATGAAAATAGAAATGTTCACTCAGTCCACTGCTCTCATAATATAACTGATAATAGTTACTATTGTAACTATTGAGTGACTATGATGTCCTAGGCACTTAACCTTCACTGTTTCTCTTGGTTCTACCCATAAACCTATGAGGCCAGTGTTACTATTATTTACATTTTATGGATGAGAAGTATCCAAGTAGGGATTCAAACCCATATTTATCAGACTCCATTGTCCATGTTCTTTCCATTATGTCATCTTCATCCTTGATTCACTTCCTTATTACACCATGGGTCCTACTGCATAATAAGAATTCCTTATGTTAACTGTTTCCTCATCTCCCTCTGACTGTTAGCTCCTTAATTCTTGGAGTCACATATTACTCACATAAGCACTCAATGAATTTTATATAATGAAAGACATGTGCTGAAGAAAATTTCACTCAGACAATCCTTGAAATGAAAGGACGCCTCTGCAGATACAATCTGTCTTTAAGCTGCTGTACTTCATAAATACAGCTTGGATGGTCTTCTAAATATTGTTTTCTCAAACCACAGTCAATAAGCAGAGGGTTGCCTTCAAAATCCTCCATTGGTCCCTATATTTATCATGCTTTGCTTTTGTAAAAAAAAAATTGCCAAATATGTTCTTAATAAAACATTTTCTGTTACTGCATCATGTAGCTACACCCATAGGCTGTACATCTGTGGTCAAAACATATAGGAAACTGACATGTTTAGCTCAAACAATGGAAACAATTGAGTATCTATGCTCTGATTCCACATATGAAACTAAGTGGTATCAATCCTGGACTTAAAACTGATTTCCTTACTCTATTTCTTTATTTGAATAAAGTATTAAATACACAAATAATCTCTCTCTGCATATAGAAACTCTTCAAGATAATGAGTTGTTTTCAGTGTTTTTCTTTGATCATACCTTGTTTAATCCCTCCTCCAGTCTTCTTTTGAGACATAAAGGTATTCTGAAAATAGAATGTTAACAGCTCTAACAGTTGGTTACAAGAAATCAGAAGTGGCATGAAAGAATTTGTCTATCAAGTGAACTTCAAATTAACTACCATATATGATTAAAATGTCTGAGTTCACTGCTTAAATGTTTCAAATCCAAGAAAATTCCTTTAGTCATAACATACATATTTTTAAAACCACTGGATCTATTTAACATTGCTTCCCAAAGATCATATAGTCTGTTATTCTTCAGTAAGAAAATTGGGTTTTAAATTCATTCATCTGGACAGAATAAGATTTTTCTTTTTATTAAGTCCAGATACTCTTTAATACTGAATTTCAAACAAAATATTTTCACTTGGAAAACTACTGGAAGGCATCTACATATTCTTTTGAATTTATACTTTATATAGGGCTTGTAATAGATCCTTTAAAATTACACTAGGGTTATATGAATGTGGCCAGAAACTGCGAAGTCAGATATCTGCATCCTTTTTAATGTTCATTTACACATTCATCCACCAGAGTATTAGAGGCTTTCAGTTAACCTAGAATCTGATTTGATTAGGGAACCAGCTGCTAACTTTGTGGTCTTTCCAGATATGGGGTCAGGGATGTAGGGAGCATGAACCCTGAGAAGGTTATTTCACAAAATAATGAAGTAAAAAAAATTAGGTCACAACTTCAGCAAAGAAAAAAGTGCAAAGAGAACAAGGCAAAGGTACAGCATGCAAGGTAAAATGAAACAAAGGAAAAGTAATTAGGAAAACTGCCAGTTCCTTGCACTGGAGACACTGGGGGAAATGCTTTATCATGCCTAATGACAAGTAACCTGCACAGAGTCAAAAGTATATGTGAAAGATTTGTCCTAAATTGATGAAAAAAAAAAAAAAACAACAACATTTTATCACTGAGCAATACATTCCCTACAGAACACACCCTGACTCACAACTTTAATTTCATTTGGAAGCACATCTCAAAAACACGTTTTTCCCTCAAGTGGGGTATGACTGTGTCTCTCGGTTAGTTGCTGCCTAGTTAAATGCAGTCCAATGATGCGTTGGAAAGAAAATGTTTAATTAAACTGTCTCTCTGGTATCAGATATTTAAAGTATGTACACTGTGCTCTCTGAAAACTGATAATTAAAGTCATTATCACTAATTTGTGTGTACAGATGGAGTATTTATTTTGGATGTCCTAAAAATTTAAACTTGTAAAGAAAATCCTTAGGAGTAATAATATAAGTAAAACATAACTTACAATGTTCTGTGCTGTCTTGTATGATTCTAATATATGTCATTCAATTTTCACAACACTCCTATGAGGTAGATACTAATTTTCTCTCTGTTTACAGATGAGAAACATGAGGCAAAGTAACATTCCAGGTCTCAGGAGTTGTCTATCTGGTAACTGAACTCGGTTTTGCCCACGTTAAGTTCTAGCTTTGATGATGGATAGTGAAGAGAAATTTACCACTTCTAATGTATTAATTGACTTGGAAAGGCTTGCTCAAAAGTATTTCTACTAATGAGTTCTCCTTCATCTTGATCATAAAACAGCTTTATTTGAAAGTCCTTTCCTCACTGTGGTCTATACTGGGCAAAAGCCACCTGGTCTTTCCTCTTATCTGTGTGACTCTGTTGCTTATGTCTCTTCTGCCCCATTTCCTCATGTGCAAAATATGGACAATAACAGGATCCCAAGTATAACTAGAACCATGTGTGTTCTAGTGAAAATTAAACCAGCTAATCCATATAAAGCACTTATTGCAGGGCTTGGTATGCAGTAAGCACTCAATAAATGCCAGTTAGCATCATTGTCACTGAGGTGAGGCAGCCCTTTACCCAGCTCATGGTCCTCTAATGCTCTGCAGACCTTACATTTCCTATAATTGCATAAAGCTTGGCAGAAAAACAAGGCTCTGTTTAGTTTTTGCAAGAACCAGGACAGACACAATGGGGAAAACCTATAAACTCAGATCTTTTAAAATACTGCAGTATAGCTGTGGCATCTTTTTCTCTCTGTAAACAAACCATTACCTAGCTCCAGAGTGCATGTGCCATGAAATATTCAACTCCATAAAATACAACTTTCTACTGTTCTGATAGTCAAACTCCATACCAGAATCATCAATAGCAGCTTATGAACTTCATCCTTTTCAGATGGCTTGAAAGGTTTAAACCAGAGAAGAAAGGAAAAGTCAATTTATTTGGAATGGTAAAATTTAGGACTTGGCCGCCGTGGCTCTTAGGAAGGTATCTAAGGAGGTACATTTACTAAAAGAACTCTGTTTAAGCAACACAAAATAAACATTTTTGAAGGCAGTGAGGGAAGGAAAAGCAATAACAGAATCTCCCCCACTTTCTTTGCTGTTTTGAGCTTTGCTGACAACAGAAGCTTTTCAGCTGCTGATCATAAAGAGACGAAAATCTTATTTTGAGCTTTAGTCCACAACAAGAAAAATTGTTCAATATTCTCCATGACAATGCTCACAGGCACCTTCGAACTTCTGTGAGCTGTAAGACCTACTCCTTAAGTAATATATGATGGCATGGAATCAATGAGAAAATAATTTGTACACCAAATAAAAGTGGACACAGTAATGAGGCAGAAGGACTTATTTAAACTGGAAAGCCCCAGACACAGAATAAATAAGCATCTTGGCAGGGTAGACAGGGACAGACTTGAGTGCATGTGGATTTGGGAATGTGCTTCCTTGCCGGAAATCATTCAATTATCAAAATTCTTTCCCCCTGAGACTTCCAAACAGAAACCTTGGCCAGTGCTCAAATATTAAACATTAATGATGTTCTCCTGATGTTTAAAGAAGGGAGGGAAAGCTACGGTCTACTTTAGTCATTGGAGAAGCAGTGGTGAGGGAACGCTGGATACATTTCGGGAGGAAAAAAAGATACCATCATCAGCTTCCAGTTTTGTTTTGCTAGTAAGAAGGAAAAGCATTTCTGGCCTCTCTTAATTCTTTTCTACTTTGAGATAAGTGATCACATGTTTACTCTTAGGATGGTTAGTAGATTTATTCATTCATTTAACACATATTTATCAGATGTCCACTGTGTGCCAGACATAGTAGAAAACTCTGGGAAGGAAGATGACAGAGTTTATGTCTAAGAGAGAGAACATCAGGGGGAGGGGAGTCAGACAGAAAGGAGTAAAACAGAAAGGCAATTGCAATTTTCAGTAGGGAATGTGGAAACATCAAACAAAAGGCTGAAGGAGAGGATAACAGAATAATGCTTTATGTAGAGAGGAGGAAAACACTTTGAGGAGTTTCAATTATATCTGAGGTCTGAGAGAAAGTCATTAGAAGTTTTTAAAAAGTGAAGAATTGTGATCCAATAAATAAGGATCATTTTTGCTACTGAGTGGGGATATGTATTAGGGCATGGGAGCGGTGGTGGGGTGTGGGGTGGGTGGTTAAGCTTGTGTGGCAATGATCTGGGAGGTGGCTTGCTCAAAGAGATGTCAAAATAGAGGAAGATAAAACCTCAAATTCAAGCGATATTTGGAAAGTCAATAGAACTTACTACTGAGGAACTGGGTGTGAGGACTGACTGAAAGGCAAGAATCTTAGGCGGCTCATAGATACCTAGTTTGCATAATTAGATATACAGTATTTTGTTTTGTTCCCAAGCCAGAACCTCAGGCCTTATTCATCTCATAACTGAAACATAGAATTTTATTTTGTTTACTGAAGATTTTAAGGTGGGGGAGTCAGTTTCCGAGGTGGCTCAGATGGTAAAGAATCTGCCTGCAATACAGGAGACCTAGGTTCGATCCCTGGGTTGAGAAGATCCCATGGAGAAGGGAATGGCAACCTACTCCAGTATTCTTATCTGGAGAATTCCATGGAAAGAGGAGCCTGGCAGGTTACAGTCTATATCGTTGCAAAGAGGCAGACACGACTGAGTGACTTTCACTTTCAGTTTTTCTTTTCAGGTTTGGGAGAAGGGGGGAGAGAAAGGGCTCTATTTTAAACATACTACATTTCAGACCCTTAGGAGGAGTGCAGAAAATAAGTATATTCATATGAGGATAAAGCACTATTAATAAAATCTATCCACTACTCAGTTTTATTTTCTTTCTATCAGAACTTATTTTGCTGTGGTTGCAATAATTTCACCTTAAAAAAAAGTGCCCATCTCAAAACAACTACTGTTTCTGCTCTTAAAGTGTACTTATTCATTTATATATTTATTTACACATTTGTTTCTGAAAAAAAGAAGTCTGGAACCATGGCTATTGAATTATAGAGGCAAGTAAGTTGGACAATAACATTTTCTGTTAAATATTCACTTGAGCAAAGAATTCAGAATTTCTTAAGAAAAATCTCATGGCAACTGTAAAGAAAGACTTTGCTGTTATTTTTTTGTTGTTGGAATATAATTGCTTTATAATGTTGTGTTAGTTTCTGCTGTACAATGAAGCAACTCAGCTATATATATATATACACATATATCTCCTCCCTCTTAGATTTCCCTCCCACCCCATCCCACTCACCTAGGTCCTTACAGAGCACCGAGCTGAGCTCGCTATATTGCATGTTTCCACTAGTTATTTTTACTATGTCAGTCCTAATCTCCAGTTCATCACATATTCCCCTTCCCCTCCTGTGTCCATTTATACTGTCTCTACATCTGAATCTCTATCCCTGCCTTGGAAATAGGTGCATGTGTGGTCAGTTGCTCAGTCGTGTCTGACTCTTTGCAACCCCTGTAACCCCCAGACTCCTCTGTCCATGGGATTTTCCAGGCAGAAATACTGGAGTGGGTTGCCATTTCCTCCTCCTAGGAATTTTCTCCACCAAGAGATCAAACCTGCATCTCCTGCATTGGCAGGCAGATTATTTACCATTTATGCCACTGGGGAATCCCAGAAATAGGATCAACTATTTTTTTAGGGTTGTTTGCAGAGACATGGATGGATCTAAAGCTTTGTTGTTCCTTAGCAATAAGTATTTTGTTGAGTGGCAACTATACTGTATCTCACGGTGTATATTTGGAAGAATAGTAAATATTAGGATTTTGCAGTTTATTTGTTGACCATTATTTCATTAATTTATTGTTGCATCATTGAAATTCTTGAATATTAAATAATTACACAACTTAGTACTGGATTGTACATCCCCAAAAACTGATGTCTAACTGGAACTGGTGACGATGCATTTATTTGAATACAGGGTCTTACACAAGAAATCCAGTTAAGATGAAGTCACAGTGAATTAGGAAAGGTATCCTGATGAAGGGTGTTTTTATAAGAAGGGCGTCATCTGAACTCATACACAAGGTACATAGGGGAGAAATCCATGTGAAGATGAAGGCAGAGTTGGACTTAGACTGTCCTAAATTAAAGGCTGTCAAGGATTGCTAGCAACTCTCAGAAGGCAGAAGAGCAAGGAAGGATTCTTCACTAGAACTTTTGGAGGGAGGACAGTTATACTGACACCTTGATTTTGAACTTTTTGCCTCTAGAACTGCAAAGGAAAAACATTTCTGTTGTTTTAAGCCACCCAGTTTGTGGTAATTCGTTATGGTAGTCTTACGAAACTAATACAGCACGTAACAATAATTTAAGAAGCAGCCAGCCTTTAATCAGTGCTCATTATGTCAGCATAGTCTGAAATGAAAGTTTGGAAAACATTTCTTATCAAGATTACTTATAATTTGGTGTATATCATTAATATAGCAAAAATTCTTGCCATTTAAAATTATCATCCATTTATAAATCAGAAAATACACCCTGCAAAGAAGTACATAGTCACACATACACAAGCATCCCTCCCATTAATCTACAACTTTTCACATTTGCTCCCCAGGGAGATATCTTACATTAAATTATATTCCTTTTCTATCAAACTTATTGGACCATGAAACTGACCTACAAGACTCAGCTAACCTCACATGTGTGACCTTACTAATGTCAGGGCAGTGGGAATTAAATACATACTGTAAGCTTTCTAAAAAACACATTCACACTTGTTTATGCACTGCAGAAATTTGTATAATTTCTGTTTCTATCTATGAAGCATCAAAATAACCATTAAATGCAATACAAATAGATGATTAGTGTGTAGACCAAAAAGAAACTGGTTAAGTAAATTCTCTAAATTTTAAAAATAATCTGCAGTAGTGTCAAAGTACACAGCCATACAGAGAGATGTTTGTATGGTAACAAGGTCACTAACAGACTCCAGATGTGTCATTAGAAGACCCCGAGGAAAGCTCTCAATAGCTTGGGCATTAAGAGGACTCTATCCTAAAGTAAACATCCTTTGGAATGAATGAGGCTCTCCTTTGCCCTCACAAGAACACACTTTAGTTCTTATAATACTAACAACATGTTCCAATTCATCATCAAACATTTTAAAAGCATTGAATAAAGAAATACAAAGGAACTATTTTAGAATGGGGTCACTTGCTGGATTTTTGGCTACTTTTGGCTTGGTGGCAAAAAAAAAAAAAGATGGCCTACTTATGTTCTTTCAGTTAAGATGGCCTTCAAGGCTTGCAGAAACTCCTCTATGTCTATTAGAACAAGAGTACACAAAAGCAACCCCTGGAGGAGGGCACGGCAACCCACTCCAATATTCTTGCCTGGAGAATACCATGGACAAAGGAGTCTTGCAGGCTGCAGTCCATAGGATCACATAGATTCAGACATACCTGAAGTGACTTAGCACACAGGCATGCATACAAAAGCAACATTAAATGTTATAGACACTGGGCAAACAAAAGCCAAAACTGATCTGGTCTTAGGGCTCATTTTCTTTGTTGTTTGTGCACGTGCTCAGTTTTGTCCTACTTTGTGACTTCATGGACTGTAGCTTGCCAGGCTCCTTGGTTCATGGAATTTCCCTGGCAAGAATACTAGAGTGGGTTGCCATTTCTTACTCCAGGAGATCTTCACTCAGGGGTTGAACCCAAGTGTCTGACGTCTCCTGCATTGGCAGATGTGTTCTTTACCACTAGAAATGCCTGTTACCACCTTCAGTCTTGGGGCTAAGTCTTCATAAGATATGAAACTCCTGCAAGTGCTAAATCTTAACGAAGAGAAAAAGTAAAGAACGTATACAGTGAGTAAAACTGAGCTTCTAACACTTAGAGCTTCCCTCATTCTTCTGTAACATTCTGACTACACTAGGTGACTCTCATGTGTAAGCCATATGGATTTTTTCAAGCAGATTAAAGCAAAATGTGGCTGTATAGTAATTCCAGTTCTGCCACTTTTCTCATTATGTCGTTTGGGTTGCAATGCAGTTTAATCTCCGTGCAATTCAGTTTTCTGGCATACCTTGTAAGGAGTATACATATCCACCTGGGAAGAAAGCTCTGGAGTGACTTCTTTTTGTTTTATTTATTAATTTTCCTGAAATGCTTCCCTTGACTCTAAAATGACATCTGGCCCTGGGAAATCATTCCAGTATATGCTCAGAACAGCTATATCTGCATGTACTGTGGAATGGATTATTGTTGAAACATCTGATCATTTAACTATACCTTTATTCACAAGGTATGAGGTCAATGACATTATTTCTGATATTAGCAATATTGTTCTTTTTTTCATTTATACACTTAGTATCAACTCACTTTAGCTCAAATCACTTCTTTGCTTAATAGGAACTTGAAGTCTATCTAACTGGCCTCTTTCATTTAAATTAGTTAAGTACATTTTCATTGTATTTGGTGCTCTGAATCTTTTATACTAATCCTTGAATAACATCTTTATTTCTCCACAGAAAGAAAACACACACACTAAAAAATCAGAAAGTTAGCATTGCTTCTCCAGTACAAATAAGAGAAACTAACAGAGATGATATTTGTCCCAATAAACTTGGGAAATCAGGAGAGTCAAGCATTTTTTGGACATGAATTACAATGCCATATTATGAAAATAGCAATGCAATGGCAGAAAGAAAGCTTAATCTGAAATACCAGCCCTCCCATTGACTATGTACCCTTAGGAAAATCTCCTTCATTACCTGAACTCATTTCATTGGATGAAAGGCTTTACCATTAAGAAGTAAATTCCTATAAGCCTAGATTGTAATACATTTTCTCTATGGTGTTCCCAGTATTCAGAGCCATACCTAGGATCTTCTAGTAACTTTATAAATCTCTGTAGAATCAGAGAATGAATGAATGAACCTCAGTTTCTTTATTTGCAAAGAACCATTATAATGTTTACATACATGGGTTGTTGTAACAGTCAAAAAACATATGAAAAATCATCTAAAACAGTAACTGTTGAATGGCAAATAAACAGAATTTCAATAGGTTTTTTTTTTAAATAGAACACTGAAAACACAAAAGAACCTCTGTATTTGTTGGGCAATATTGTCATCTATCTTATACACCAAAGTAAGGAGAAGAGATTAATTGAATTTGTGAGCCTATCACCCACATAAAGCTAGGATGGAAGGGTGTTTTTCCTCTCTCACTACTCTCTTTCCATACCCCAAATGCAGCTTAGTCTTAGGACAAGATGATATTGTTGTTCCAGTTGATTTTACTGCTGAGTTAAATAATTTTCTGAATCAATATATAGTGGTTACATTAGGCAAACTATTTGGATTGTCAATAAAGCAGTATTCATATAAGCAAAAATAATCCTGCATTTTATTCATTAGCTTCTCTATGTTTTCTCACTTTTATAGTTAAAACAAATTACTGCTCTGGAAGTATTGATACTCTCTCTCGCGCGCACACACACACACACTCTCACACACACACACATACACACACACATTATTTTGTAGTTAATAGTATATGAAAGGAGATGTCAGTAGTCAGAAGTTAGGCTGAGACACTGCAAAACATCAAATATTAATCATTTGTCAGTCCCTACCCCCACCTTCCACTGACAGCAGGAAGAAGTACATTAAGAGAATTACTTCCCCATAAGTGAGGTAACATCTGCCTCAAAGCTGGGTGAGGCTGGAGTCTGGACCATCTCCTTGGCAAGATCTGTTCATGTGGAATAATATAACAGAGCACACAGTCTTGCCGGAGGGCTCTTTCAGCATTTGGAATCTATAATTTGGTAGAAATTGTAATAAAGCAAGCATCGTTCAATGTACTAGCAATCTGCCTTGAGTAAAGACTTCTGAGTACCCAATTCATACACACAATGTTCATTCTGTTTTTTCTCTTCTTTAACTCCATAAATTATGATGATAAAAAAAATCACTTAAGAACAAAGGTTCTTCCATCCACACATTTAAATAATGACTTTCTGGATTTCCTTTTGGAACTTTGGGTAAAAGTAAAACAATCCTTCTTAATTAGGAAGAGTCACCCTTTCCTCCCAGCCTGCAGACACATGGTACACAGGGTCATTACCAGGCTCACATTTTCAAGCATTTTCAGAAGACAAAACTTGAAAGTGTAATGACTGGAAATGGCATGACCAAGTTAATCCAGTTGATTAAAATCAGTGAGAATGAGTCACAGATTAGAATTAACAAAGTCTGCACATTGTTCCTAAAGTTGGAAGGAGTAGGTCTTGAATAAATGTGGAATCAGGAAAAATAAGAATGTCAATAACATTTTATTGCTCTTTGAGATAGAACTTTCATTAATAAAGACACATCAGTAAAAATGAGAATAATGTGAGGACCTTGAATTCACACTAGGTTTGTGAACTCATCTAAATATCTGTCACTGAGATATTTGATGAACTCATAAAAAGACTTTAAATTGTAAAATGCATTACAAGTGAAAAAGTATTTACAGCTACTCAGTTTGTGACTTTTTATTCTTATAACAATTCTGTGATGAAGATACTTCAGACATAAGTACCTTAACTTCCAAAAGAGAAGACAGGAGTGCCCCATTTTTATAAAGCATTCCAAGTAACTCTGAAGCAGAAGCTCAAGATGTACCTTCTACTGTATGGGGAGTTTCTTTTTTTAATTTTTTTTTTTATGTGGATCATTTTTTTTTTAAGTCTTTATTGAATTTGTTACAGTATTGCTTCTGTTGTTTATGTTCTGGGTTTTTTGGCCATAAGGCATATGGGATTTTAGCTTCCCAACCAGGGATCAAACTGACCCCTGCATTGGAAGATGTAGTCTTAACCACTGGACTGCCAAGGAAGTCCCTGTATGGGGAGCTTCTGAATATAATTAGAATGTTTATTGGTCACCCCCAAATCTCTCAATTTTAACTGAACTTCTGTATGTGGTATTCAGTAGCTTTGTTTAAATCAGTTAATGTTGTCTAAACACAGTATTAGTTTGAAGGAACAATTGATCTTTTTCATAAGGAGATTATATACTCACAAAGCACATATTCTAAGACCTACATATACCATCACTTTCCAGAAAATAAGTTTGAGGTTACAAGACTTTTGTAATTGTAACAATGTCCCTAAAACTCTGGGCAAAAATAATCTAGTAGTAAACAAATGCTAAAAATGAGGTGAAATAAATTTGGATAATTTAAGCATATTTTTAGACTGCCAGTTTGAGAATTCTGGCAACTGATGAAGTAGGGTGTAAACCTGATTTTTGGGCTCATGATTGATTTCTATTAAATCCAGTACAAGACTAAGAAAAAAGGAATTTATCATACTTTTAGGGGGAAAAAATCCTTAAAGTTCTTCTTGCTTGCTAAAAATATCCAGTGGAACACAAAATTACAAATTGAACTTGACTCTCTGGTCAGGGATGGAGCAAATTAGCAGCTCTTGAAATAATCAGATAAACTGGAACTGCCACTCTTTTAGGCAGCCTGGTAATTGGACTGCAATGAATCCCTGGTCTGAGCTACTCGGTCAGGGAACTCCCTCCACCTTCTGGCCCAATTTTGGTTAGTCTGGCATAGCATAGTACTGCAGTACTTTCAGGTACTGCAGCTCATACTTTAAACAAGTTGTTCACATTCCATGTGGTCATTATATCCCATAATGATCATTCGAAGTAAGCTGAAAAGAGAACATTGCCTTCACTTTATAAACAAAGAGGCTCAGAAAGATCAACTTGACTTCCTCAAGGTCACCTGACAAAGAAGTGGTTGAACTGATGTCAGAACAGTGGTTTCCTAGGCTACTGCTATACCATGACATACTCTGATGTGTTTTTTCTTTTTTTCCACTTCGGAATGATAACCAGAGTCATTTTCCTTAACCATAAATAATGACTGGAGTAAGAAATCAGGGCAGGTAAACAGCCACTGTAGATTTAGGCTTGTGCCTTATATGGCTTAAAACTTCTGACACAAATTAACACTGTGTTTAGCATTAGAGACATTACTGAAAAACCAGCTAGACATTAAATGATGTTAAGTCTTTGGACTCTGTTTCACTCTAGCTAAGGTGTTTTATCTATTCATTTATTTTTCCACCCTTTAAATGTGCTGGCCATATTTAAACATTTAGTTATAGCAACTTCAAGTTAAAAAGAAGTTAAAGAGTTAGTTGCTCAGATGTGTCCAACTCTTTGCAATCCCATGGATTTTGCTTACCAGGCTTGTCCCACACAAGAATAACAGGGTGGGTAGCCATTCCCTTCTCCAGGGGATCTTCCCTACCCAGAGATCGAACCTGGGTTTCTTGTATTACAGGCAGATTCTTTAACATCTGAGCCATGGGGGAAGCCCATAACAGCTTCAGCCAGAGAATAAATGAAATGAAGAAATTTTGGAATTTGTTGCTTTTCTCCCACTGCATATCTAGCTTCAGACCCTTACTATACTTATTATACCTGTTATCCTATTTCCTTTTGTTTATATATTTGCTGTTATTTTAACCACTTAATGTTTTACTTGTATGGCAGCAATTGAATATTTTCTCCTCAAAAAATACAGTGTACACATGTGAAACGTATTTTAATTCATCAGCACACAAGAAATATGTATTCACATTTTGAAATTAAGATATAGCATGAAACATGATATTTATAGGTTTACTTTACAGTTACACCATTTAAAAAGTTGAAAATAAAATTGATTTCCCTTTCTGTTTTCTCCTTCATCCTATCATAACATGCTTTAGGCATACAGTTCATAACTCAGTTTGCCTCTGAATACCAAAGATCACACTAATGGTTTTTTTTTTACTGCTGTCCAGGCCAATATTATTATTTTGAGTATTGTATCACAGCAGTACCAAGGAAGAAAGAGCTTTAGTATGAATTCAGAGTGAATTTCTTTGGAAAACATCAGTACTTCAGCCTGAAGTACAGCTTTGGATTCAATTATTCAATTCCCTCTGCTATTTCTTAATTTTTTAAGTATTTTATTTTCACTGGAAGATGCCCAACTCAGATGACCACAGAGTTTGTCATTTCAAAATATTGATGATCCCAAACTCACACACTTCTTCAAAGATTGTAAGAGTTAAGAATGGTAATTATAATGTTGGACAATCTGCAGGTAGAGGCTGCTGAGATATTAGACTATCACTTAAAAATACACTTAAAAATTATATTCACCATGAGCAAATCTACTGTAACATTTATGCCTGTGTGTGCCATTTTAAAAATGTGATGTTGTGTAGAGGTGCTTTTCTTCAATAGTAGAGAAAAAAATGTGTAGCTAAGAATTTGTAAACTTTGTATCTTGGCCCTAAACTTTAATATTCAAAGTACAATTTGTTGTAAAATTTCCCAGTCACTTTGTGTGCTGGTCTTTATTTTTATTGATAAAGCATGATAATCTGCTATTTCCGAGTCTCTGATAAAAATAATCCAATCAGAATAAAGTATTCACAAAGATATTTTTCAAATATAAATGCATTGTGTAATTCTTATTTTATCAACACATATTATTTTTAGGCTTCCAAGGCCAGTTACAAATGTAAGTTCATTCTTTTCATCAGTTTATTAAGTTGTAAAGGAAAACTTAACATAGAGTAATGCATTGTACACATCTTTAGATACCTAGATTTTTATATCTATCTATACCTATCTATATCTATATCTATATCTGCCTATCTATCTAGGGTCTTGCAATTTTATTGAAAATATCAGCTGATTTAATTGAAATTTAATTTAAAGCTCTCCTAGTTATATAACCAAAGAATTCTTGAAAATTATATATAAAATCACTCCAGTTTATCATAAATATGCAATTTCAAATGTGCTTAAAATACTTTATTTGGAATTTTGTGGTAGAGCTCAGAGTCATTCCTTTATATATGTAAAAATCTAGTAGTTGCTATTTTTAATATACATTAAATATAAATGCTATACTATATGTCATATATACATGTGGATTGTCTGGAACCTCAAGTATTTATGGAAAATGAATTTTCTAGTAGCATGGAATGATAAAATCTTAGAATCCAATTGTTATTTATAGAAGTACATAAAATGATTTATAAAAAAATCATCTTGTGACAAGTTTTAATTAAGTTGTACTTAAAGCTTACAAAGAAAATTTAGTTTCTCTAGTCTTATTTTTTTCTTGTCTTTATAAGGAGTTTTATAGAAAGTCTTGCAATGTAGAATCAGAGACAGAGATTTTCCAATGGATGAGTTTGTTACTTGAGCAGTATTGAGACGAATAATTCCTTCTGTTGTATTGTGAATAGTATTAATGAAAAGCTACAGAAAACTTCAAATTCTGATAGAAACAATAACAATTTCACTGAAGTGGCACACTGAATTATCTGGGACCCCAAATCATCATACTTGATCTCAAAGCCATCCAAATTATCAGTATAACAGCTTAACTAAAACATATTCATAATTGTTAATATATAGTCTACTAAATTAAAAATGAACTCTGATCAATTCTATATTTAAGATCAATTTTCTCTCACAGAAAAGTGAAACAACAGACAGCAAGCTGTTTTCACAATACTTGGAAATATCACCCCCCAGAAATTACATTTTTACTGCTTTTTACCACCACCTGCAAGTGATATTCAAAGAACAAATTTTCTCTATAGTTAAGACCCTGTAAATATTGAACCAATTTGTTTGCATTACAGTTGATTTTAATGATTGTTTTTCTTTCAAGGAATATGGTATATTTTATAAAAAAATATAGTATATAATACCTTGCTAATTTGGCTACATTTCAAACCAAAGAACACCAACATGTGAAGATGTCTTTGCAGATTTCCATTTTCACATCACATAGAACAGCTGCAAAAACACCTATTCTATGTTGCATTTATTTTCAGGACTAAACATCTAGCAGATATACAAACTAAGTAGTTCTAGATACTGTAAAAATAGGTTGCATATACTCAGTATAATGATTTACAAACATATTGTGAGTAAAAGAAGAAACAAACTGTTTTTCTTCCATCATGCATTTTATGGCCATCTTCTTGGGAGCTGGAATTAAATCCACTCTTTTGCAATAGTCTTCATTTCTAGCCCCACCCAGTGTATTTTCTGGCTGTCTGACCTAAGTTGCTTATATGAGTGGTCAGGATGCCCAGGCATTGAAAAACTTTAATGTATTTTCAAAAGATATTTATAAATGTCTTTTGTAAAAGACACAAGAGAAAATATTAGATCTGAAAAGGAAGTCAATGTAAGTCAATCACAGCTTTACATAATGTCATCACTATGTAACTGAATGGAGAAGAAATGCTTTGTACCTAGTTTGAAAATAGGAATCAACTGCTATTTCCTTGAGCTGTTCACTTTTTATCAGACTTAATAAGATTAGAGCTATGATTTACTAAAGATTTGAAAAGAGCTTTCTGGACAAATGTGAAATTTGTACTTTATCTGATGTATTTATGTAAGGCAAAATTGATTAACAGTCTTTGATTATATGGGTCTGGGCAGAACTAAACAGAACACTTTCTTGGTTGAAAGGCCAGCTCACTAAAATTTGGGAGAGAATAAAACAAACAAAAATGAAAACATATTAATACCCAGATGGAGAGAATTCCCTAGGTAACTCATTTGGCCTTAATCAAGCCATATGACCTTTGAAGTATTATCTCTAAGGGATTGTTCTGAAACTACTCAAGTCTAGAAAAAAATAAAGAAGTTGAGGACTCAACTTTAGCTCCACATTTTCATTGACTCTTTCCAAACTTAAGTAAGTAAAATTGGGGGAAAAACAGAAAAGAAAGGCATTTTGGTAGATAACTTAAATATTTGCAACATTGGTGCCAGAACCCAGTCAATTTGCATCACTGAGAAATTGAAATGTACAGTCACTTTTAAGGCTTGCATTTAGTATCAGTGTAAGAAAAAGATAAACTTTTGCTGTTTTAAACCCATTGTTTAAAGACTTAAGAGGTTATCTGTTACTACATCAAAACTAAGGTATCTTACTGAAAAAGTAGTTTTCCAGAAAAGTGTTGAAGACAGACAGACTTTGGATTGAATCAGTGAGAAATGAATAGATAAGATAGAATAAAAAAACATTTTGCAAATAGAATTGACATGGCTCAAACCATTAAAAGTGTTAGTTGCTCAGTCGTGTCCAACTCTTTGTGACCCCATGGATGGTAGCCCATTGAAAGTTATTAATTTTCAAAAAAAGAACAAATAGTTTTTGGTTCTACATGACAACTTTTCCCCTCTTCATTATAAAAGGAAGCAATATATTATACATATTTTATATAAAAATGACAAAAGGAAGACATATCCACAGAATATAATAAGGTATAAAGTTGTTTGCTAAATTGAGATTTGCATAGTATGCTCTTACACATTTCATTTATTTCTAAGAGGCCAGACAGCTCTTGAACCTTCCTGAGATATTTAAGATGTGAAAATCTCCTATACTGAATGAAACTGACCATCCATGATGTCCAAACATGAACCAGGAATGTTAACTGGCAATACCAAAGATAATAAGACTATATCACATTTAGTGACTGTTTTTAATTAAAATCCAAGATTTAAAACAGCATTCAACATTGAGAGCAGTTTTAATTTATTGTTTCCAAAAGAATTGCTTTCATACATTTTAATATCATCTATTTCATATTTTATCTTTCTTTAGTTTTCTTAGAGCTACTTTTATTCTGCACTCTCAGTTTAGAATACAATTTTCAACTTTTTAAAGAAAATGAAAGCTATCAATTAGAGAACATCTTTATTGTCTTGCAACCACATCCACTAAACAATATATTATACTCCAATTTCTTCATCCTCCTTCCTGTTACAAGAAAGTATCTCCTGATGACAAAGACCGTCCCTCCATAAATGCATTCAATTCCATTCTTCTAGTTTTTTTTAGAAATTTGCTCTTCTGGCATTTCACTCTGTCTCCCTCATTATCAGTTGCCCCATTCTACATCTCCCTCCTTGATTTTCTTGTTTCCTCTTTTTCTTCCCTTCAACTTCTCCCTCCCATGTAAATCATTATAAGTAACACACATTCTCTAAATCTCATGGCAAATAATAGCTATCTGTATTACTATCCAGTCATTTACTAAAGCCAAAACTGTTGGTCATCTTCATTCCACTTTTATGACTCCTTATATCCTATTGGATATCAAATTATTATATTTCTACCTCCAAAATCTATTTCAAACCCATGTACTCATGTCATCTTATACCATCTTTTGCCCAGACAACTCTAAACATTTAACTGGTCTTTAAACTTCTACATATATTCTGTTAGCAATAACTAATTTTAAATTCAACAACAGACATAAGAACAAGTCATTACAAGCTTTGTACCATGACCTTATTTACAGATACAGGACCTATTCACTGTTTTTTTCAGGATCACTAGTTCCAATCATCCAGCACTAATGAAGACAGTTTTATATCCCAAGTATTTCCCACAAGAGTTGCTTTGAATATATGATTATTTCTAAGGGAAACATTGTTGTCCTCTTCCTTAATCTCTCTCATGGCTAGTCTTTCTCAACCTAAATATATCATTGCTCAAAAACCTCCTTTTTTCTAGTTTAAGCAGATCGTTATCATATATTGTATAATTTTCTTAATCACAGTCTACATCTGTGTCATCTTTATCTTTCTCTCTATACTTATTCATCAATTCTATTAATTAGTTCAGTAGGTCAGTCATGTCCAACTCTTTGTAACCCCATGGACTGCAGCATGCCAGGCTTCCCTGTCCATCACCAACTCCTGGAGCTTGCTCAAACTCATGTCCATTGAGTTGGTGATGCCATCCAACCATCTCATCCTCTGTCATCCCCTTCTTCTCCTGTCTTCAATCTTTCCCAGCATCAGGGAGTTAGTTCTTCCCAGCTGGTGGCCAAAGTACTGGAGTTTCAGCTTCAGCATCAGTCCTTTCAATGAATATTCAGGACTGATATCCTTTAGGATTGACCGGTTTGATCCATTCTTTTACCTATCTATCTTTTTATTATTTTTCCCTTCACCATCTTATAAGGTCCTCAAAAGACAGGAACTATGCCTTTCAATTTAGTATTTTATACCCACACTTGACTTCATGCCTGGCATACTGAAGGGTGTGTTAAAATAATTACTTCTGAAAATATGACCCTCAACCCAGGGATAGAATACTGGATTAATTCAGGAAACCTTGGACTGGCTACAGTTTTCTAAAAACAATCTGAGGCTTCAGGTCAAAGGTACTGAGCAACATTACTACTTGCTGACATGTAGGGCTGCAATAAATGACCAATCTTTTTACTGCACCAGAAATCAGTCTTTAAAGATGTTCATCAGTTACTAATAATTTCAGTTGTTTTATAAGATAACACAATCATGATTTAATTTCTACCTCTCCCAGGAACTTTGTTTTAACATTAGCTTGATTAAGTTTATTTGAAATTGTTTCTGGGTTATATTGACCACACAATAGGGAGGAAAGAATCTTAGAATCAGAATACCATGATTTCAACTTTCTAACCACGAGACCTCTGAAAGCTGTTTCTTATTGGCAATAACATCCAAAATCTTATCAAGCCAAAATTACACCATAGAGTTCCTGAAATTATCAAATCAGAAAATATAAATTATATTCTAAACTGTGCAAAAGCTGTGCATCTAATTGTTTCTATTATCTTTCTCATGAAATAGGGATGAACATCTTTATTTTCTTGTGGAAAGATGGTTAGGATTTAATTTCCAAACTGGAAAAGCAGACATTTACTGAGAGCTTCCCTTGTGACTCAGCTGGTAAAGAATCTACCCGCAATGTTGGAGACCTGGGTTCAATCCAAAGGCTACCTACTCCAGTATTCTTGCATAGACTGTACAGTCCATTGGGTCACAAAGAGTCGGACACGACTGAGAAACTTTCACTTTTTTAGGTCAGAGTTTAGCAAACTGTTGTCCTTATTTACTTAAAATCACATCCTCATTCATGTGTTTAACACATTCTTTTAGGGAATCTATCACTTGCCAAATACTGAGTGAAGCACAATTATTCAATGTGAAAAATCAAGCAAAGTGCTGCCCTAATGGAGTTTAATATCTAGTGAGGAGAGAAAATTTAAATATACAAGATCACAGTTCTTTATAAATGTTCAAGTTGTATGAAGGCAATAATAAGTGATAAATATAAGAGGAGAGATTTTGGAGTTATTTTTATTTTGTAATAGTAATAATAAAAATACAACAACATTATTTTCCATGAATATGTTCTGCTGAAATGGGGAAACCCATATATAATAGTTATATTATATAGATATTACTATATTGAGCTCTTTCCTACTGGAATAATCACTCAACATATGTATTTTTCATTTATCCATATTAATTAAAATATTCTAAAGTTGTTTTGTATAACTTTATTACATTACAGAGGTTTTATGACATCATGGTACTTAATGTGATAGATACATGTTTTATGAATGAGAATAAACAATTTATGTAATGCTAATCTGACAAAAGAGCAAAGCTTCAAAAAGTTCTAACAAACATTAGTACTGAGTACATAAGATTTTATATACTTTTATTTTGTTCCTAAAGTTTAGGATGGATTTGTGAAAGACAATGTCACTCTAAATCACTGCATTTATCTATGAACTGTCATATGCACATGAATATAAATAAATCTTTTTTTCTCTCTTGGAAACTTCCCACACACATCTGTTCCTTTCAGCAGATATTCTTTAAGATAATAAATGACTTCAGTTGCACGTCAATTAGAATAAAATTTAGTGAGAAGTCACATGCAAATCCTATCTGTATTATTTTCATTAAGATATTTAATTGCATAAAGACTGAAAGAGCAGTAAAAAGAAAGGTAGGAGGTCTGATCAAAATCTATTTGATAATATGAAAATTAAAAGTAATCATAGATTTAAGCCTCCGGAAAGTGATAAAAATATGTAGGAGATAGAAAACATACTTCTCAGCTACTGGACACTGGCATGTGGATGAATTTTTGTCTCTATGGGTGGTGATTGCTATAGCTGTTTTAAGAATCTCAAACACTTTGTGGTGCATGAGCACATAAATGATGCATATAAGCATGGACTTCATACCCTAGCCCAGATATTTTTCTTGTTTTTAAAGATCATTTTTCTATCAATGATATTTTTTAACAGAAATCTTAAGTACAATGTAATCTGATCCAACATAAATTGGTGCCCAAAGTCTAAGTAGATGGGTTTGGTTAGTGTCCAATGACAATGAACGGTTACAGCTGCATGAAGTCATGATCAACCGGTTTCATAGCCTTCTGTTTGAAAAGGTGCCCAGTCCATTTTATACTAATCAAAGTGGATATAAACTTTGCACTTATTTGGCTCAACATTTCAACACTTAAAAATCCTTTCCAAACATTGACACAATGAATAACTATTTAGAAGTTTGCTCTCCCATATTGTGTAGAAAAAATTACTTTTAGTGTATATGACATCATTCTCCCTTTCATTTATGCCTTTTATTTGCTTATTTAGTTCTTCCTGATGTTGTGAAAAAAAGATATGAACTCTGTATAATCAGAGAGCACCATCTAATACTGTAGTAATTGTTGCAGTATGTGACTATTTAAATTTATGAAAATAATGCTTAAAAATCAGTTTCTCAGTCGCACCGGCCATATTTCAAGTACTTGAAAGCTACATTAAAATTTTCCATTATCATAAAAATTTTTATAGGATTCTGCTGTTCTCAAAGGCTAACTATAAAATAGAGAAATATAAAATAAAAATATATTCTTTCTTACTTATAGCCCTAAACCCAGTTTGAGTGACACTCCATTCTTGGAAGTGCTCTGAGCTAATCTTGCCATTCCATTCTCAGAGCTGGACCCCTTCTAGAACAGAACCCTAGAAGTGGCTTCCAAAAATAAAGTGATTTCCATCCAGCCAAGATGATCCTCCAGGTTTTTCAGAAGTTTTTAAACTGTCACAATTTTTGCAGCACCTTACTGCCTTACTCAGTGGCCATCATACTGCAAAGGTTGTGAAACTATAAGAAGTGACTCATGTGGTCTAGGCTGATAGGAGAGTGAGAGAATGATGATGGGGATCTTATGCTTGGAAGAAATCTTTCTGTTTTTCACCACTCCACTGTTGAACTGCTAAAAGCTTTCCTCCGAAAGACCCATCTCACTTATAAACATGCAGGAAAATCAATCTATTTGAAGCTTTTATTTCTTACTTTTTACAGCCATAATGCAAAACATCAAGTATGGCTTTAAAATGTTTCTGTCATTGGTCTGTTTTGCAGTTACCTTAAGTCTTGATCCTAGCACACAGAAACTGAAAATAAATAAAGAGAGCTCTATTGCATGCATGTATCACTCACAGCAGCTTACAGACCCCAGAAGGAATTTCCCTCTGACTCAGAAACAAGCAGCCAATGAAGGACCAGCACAGCCCCCCACCCCCAATTTCCTCCTAACACTTCATAAAAGCAGACTTTCCCTTTGTCTTCTCGGACTTGCCAATGGTTCACCACAGACTGCGTGTCCTGCGCCACAACACTCTGCCATTTCCAAATAAACTCTTTGCTGGTGACAGTAAAGTATTAGTGAGTGAAATTCACTCAGTCGTGTTCCAACTCTTTGCAACCCCATAGACTGTAGCCTGGTTGTCCATGGAATTCTCCAGCTAAGAATACTGAAGTGGGTAACTGTTCCCATCTCCAGCAGATCTTTCCAACCCAAGGATCAAACCCAGGATTCCCATTCTGCAGGCAGATTCTTAACTGAGCCACCGGGGTAGCCCAGTAACGGTAGAGTATTGGGCTAATCGAAAAGTTCTCATAGAAAATCCTGACCGAATGTTTTGGCCAACTCAATAACTGGCTCTTTTATTTTATAAGGTCAACATTACATGGCAACCACAAAGGGCACAAGAGAGATAAACTATCCAGAACCAATAACCCCCAGGACGGGGAAAGGGACTTACCCGAACCCCTTGTGCTCTCTGCTCCTGAGTTGTCTTTTCCTTTTATTGTTCTGTAAGTGTCCTCTCAGACCCAAACTCTCTCCGTTTAGTTGAATTCGCCAACCTTATTCAGGATCCCCTTTTCGCTTTTATTAAAGCATCACCCTTCCTGGTGAATACTGTTTTGTGAGCTTTGATTTTAACAGGCTTCCAGTTTGCTAAATGAGGATGGGCCTCATTCTGGTAAACCCAGGTGGTCTTATGTTTAAAAACACATCTCTCCTCAGGTGCAATTTTATCTAATTGGATCAAATTAAAAATAACTTGGAACTCCAGTGGCTATTATGGAGAACTTTCAACCTCCCCAGATTTTTCTTAAAACCAAATATAGAAGACCATGGCTCCAAAATAAAACAAACTGAAAGGGATGTCTATTTTACTTGGTTTCTTACAACTTCCACGAATTTTCAGGACTCTGAAATTTGCCTCTTTACAAAACTCTGAGGCAAACAATTGAAAGAAGAGAAAAACACTTTGAGGCGTCATCTGTTTTGTCTCTGTCCTACCTCCTACATTCTGGTTCCTTATTTTAATTCTCCAATTGAGTTTACCTTTTTCTTCAAATCTTTCCCCAGCACCCCCTCCTCTGAATCCATTAGAACCCGCCCCTTTAAAATCAGTCCATCTGAGGATACCAATGCCTAGTTCCTATTTCCCTATAGACCCTGGACCAGAACTGAACTACAAGCCATAGTAGAAGATTTTCCCAGAGTTAAGGAAGATCCTCATAGATTTTCTAAGGAATTTCATAATCATCCAGACTTTGCAACTGGGTTTCTCAGATTTATACCAGCTAGTTCACATGCTTATTGGCAAAGGCCAAGACCATTGCTGGATGAAATTGAGCTGAGAAGATCTTTTAAAAAAGTCTCTATAATAGCAAATGGGAGACCAATACTCTGTTTTGTTATATGATCAGACTTAGCCATCACTAATAAACTTCACCTGGCAATCTTAGGCCTTTCCCAAACCGATTGACTGGAATGAGACTCGGGTTTGTCCTCCAAATCCAGTGAACCAACACACAACCATTTCAGTACACTCCAACTTTATGTGAAATTTTAGTCTTCCTATCCATGTTGAATCCATTTGGGTGAGCTGTCAACATTATTCATTAATGGGCTAAACCAGGATCTGTTCCTTTTAGTAAAATGGACCAGGATTGAATGAGAAACCATGTCCACTCCATATTCCATTGATTTAGGAAACCAGCTCACCTCTACCTAGATCAGGGGTCCCCAACTTCCAGGCCTTGGACTGGCACCTCCAGTCAGATCAGCAGTAGCATTAGATTAGAAATAAAGTGTATAATAAATGCAATGTGCTCAAATTATCCTGAAACCACTCCCTCAACCCCTGGTCCGTAGAAAAATTTTCTTCCACAAAATCAGTCCCTGGTGACAAAAAGGCTGGGAACTGCTGCCTTAGAGTTTTCAACTAAAAGGAAAATCACTAAACCCCTTAATTTTAAATTCCAACAAATGGAGGCCACTAAGTAAAACCCAACACCTCCTGGTCTCTGTCATGATAGTTGAAAACCATGACATTGAAATAAAGCAGGGCTTCCAAGGTGGTGCTAGTGGTAATGAACCTGTGTGCCAATGCAGGAGACATAAGAGGCTGAAGTTTGATATCTGGGTCTAGAAGATCCCCTGGAGAAGGATGTGGCAACCAACTCCAGTGGTGTTGCCTGGAGAATCCTATGGACAGAGGAGCATGGCGGACTGCGGTCCATAGGGTTACAAAGAGTTGGACATGACTGAAGTGATGCGTATAGGAGATAAAACGTTAACTGGAGTCTCCGTTTATTACAATAGGTGACCTGCTTCTCTGTTCCCTTTTTCAGTCCTCTTCACAGGAAGATAACATCCACTTCTTGAAACTTTTAGCCTTAAATGTCATTCTCCAAAGAAAAATTGAAGTTTGCTCAAATCTCAGATTTGATATTTGGGACACCTGATCTTAAAAAATGACTACATTTAATGCAAATAACCATTATGACATCCTATATTTTTCTAAACCCAAAGTTAAGTGTCCATTATGAGGTTTTCTACAGGTAGCTTGCTATTGCTGAAATTGTATTCCAAATCTGTATATGATTTACTAACAGCAACAAGCCTGACCCTATTATTTGGGAAAACCATGAATTATCCTGAAAAACCCTAAAGAAAGCTAGATAAATTCCCCTATATTGGACATCCCAATTATCAACATCCACTTTTTATTTATGTATTTGAAAAGGAAGGGAATGCCTTTGGGGTACTCACTCCAAAGCATGGGGGCCACCATAGACCCACAGAAATTCATAGCCAACAGTGAGACCCTGTGCTACAAGAATATTTTCCTTGCCTCAAAACCATTCCTGCCATAGCCCTTTTAGTCAATCCCACCAAGAAGATAGTCATAGATCACCTCTAACCATCTCTATACTTCATACAAAGGAAAGTGAAAATGAAAGTTGCTCAGCCATGTCCGACTCTTTGAGACCTCATGGACTATACAGTCCATGGAATTCTCCAGGCCAGAATACTGGAGAGGGTAGCCTTTCCCTTCTCCAGTGGATCTTCCCAACCCAGGGATTGAACCCAGGTATCCCACACAGCAGGCAGACTCTTTACCAGCTGAGTCACAAGGGAAGCCCAAGAATACTGGAGTGGGTAGCTTATTCCTTCTCCAGTGGATCTTCCCGACTCAGGCATAGAACCTGGTCTCCTGCATTGCAGGTGGATTCTCTACCAACCGAGCTAAAGGAAGTCCTCTTAAATTCTCATCACATTTGACAGTTTTTGGTCAGTCACCTTACCTCCTGTGAAATCCTCTTGCTAATTTCTCCTCATAAAGCTCTTTCTCACTGTAATAATATCAGACTGCCAACCTTCTGAAGATCTATGGGAAGCTCATTTGGATAGCCCTGTTTTATTCAGAGTGTACAGATGGGCTTGATGAAGTCAGCATTATGGTGATAAGACACTTCCTTTGAATCTTCTCTCCCTTTCAATCTACACCTAGTTAAACAACCATAACTCAAAGGTACCTCTGCCCAACACACCAGGAATCTGGAGATATCCAACATCTAGTACATCTGATGGTGGATTGGAACACACAGAGGAGGTGGAACCAGAGAAACAGCAGAAGTGGTACCTGCATGTCCAGCTTCCCGGCCATAGTAGCCAAGTTGTAGCCCCAAAGAACCTAGGTGCAAGAGGGGAAGAAATGCACACAATTCCAGCCTCTTGGATAATGCCACCCATGGCCACAGGGAACTAAGCATCAGTGGCCATCTGACTCATGACCCTGGTCCCTCTATTAGCAGTTGTACCCAGGCCTCCAGTCTATTCTGTGATTCTGGTTCCTTCCCATCTTCCCTCTCCCCCTGCAACAGCAGTAGAGCCAGAAAAACAGGCAACCCTGAATATGGCAGAGTTGCCTGCCATCCTTTGCTGACAGCAGTAACACCAGTGATTGCAGTGATACTAAAAATAGCAAAGCACCAAGACCCTGAAGACACCTATGACACCTCTGGTACAAACAGTGGAGGGTGGACAACATCAATTCTCAAATACAGCCAAAGGCATTTCAGGTAAGGGAAAGCAAAAGCATCTGCCATAGAGTCACCTACTCAAAAAAAGAAAGGCCTCTCATTCCCAACCTGTTAAATTGTAAGCATCAAACTAAAGAAAGCTTTACCTTGGTGAGAAAGCTGTTGGCTACTTCAAAAGTCCTGACAAAGGGGCAAATTATTAAGTACCATGAAATGCCATGGTAATGTATGGTAATACCATTGCCATGGTAATGCAATATGACGAAAAGAAAATGACAGTTCTTAAGAAACCAGACTTAATGTCGTGGAAGACTATGGTCTAACTGAGAGAATTCAAAATAGCTATCATGTAGAAACTCAATGAACTTCTGAAATCTTAAAGGCAGTTCAATAAGCTCAGGAATAAAATTAATGACCAGAAGGAGTACTTAAACAGAAATTCTGGAACTGAATAACTCAACGAGAGATGAAGGATGCATTAAAAACTACCATGTGGTCCAGCAATTTTCCTCAGAGTATTTATCTGAAGAATACAGAAACACTCATTTTAAAAGACGTATGTACTACTATGTTTATCACAGCATTATTTACAATAGTCAAGATTAAAAAAAAAAATCCAACAATCCACAGATGAATGCTTAAAGATGTGGTATATATAAGCAACAGAACACTACTCAGCCATAAAAAAAGAAGGAATTATGCCATCTTCAGCAATATAGATGGACCTTGAGGATATTATGCTAAATGATATAACTTGAAGAAAGGCAAAAAGCTATGATTTCACTCTTATGTGGGGTATAAGAAAACAAACAAAAAATTTAGCAAACAGATAGAGAGAACAGACTGGTGGTTACCGGAGAGAAAGGGAAGGGTGGAGGGAAGAGTGCAAAATGGGTAAGAGGCTCAACTGTATTGTGATGAATAGAAACTAGAATTCTGGTGGTGAGAAAACTGGTGTATGCAGGAGTCAAATAATCATGTATACACGAAACTTGTATAATGATGCGTGTGCATGCTAAGTCACTTCAGTCATGTCTGACTCTATGTGACCTTACAGACTATAGCCCATCAGGCTCCTCTGTCCATGATTTCCTAAATTTTTTTTTAAGTGAAAATGGTAGATATCAACTTAGGTATGCTATTGTAATTCCTTTTGAAGTCATTGAGGCAGCACATTTGCCCTCAGCTACATGGGCCCGGAGACTGAATTGTACTCTGTTACTTGGGCCTGTATTTTAGCCAATGGCAAAAACTGCAAATATCTATACTGACAGTAGGTATCCATTTGGAGTAGCTCATGTCTTTGGAATGCTATGGAACCAGTGAGGCTTCCTCATTTCCAGCAGAAGCAAAATTTAAAATGGCCCTCATGTCTAGTAATTATTCAATGCCATAGTCTCGCCAGCTACTTTGGCTATAATCAAGGGTCCTAAGCATTCAAACTTGATTCCAAGGAGGCAAATGAAAACCAAGTCACTGATATTTCCACAAAGAACTCTCCTCTCAAAGAAGCCAACAACTATCCTTTATCATGTTCCTAAGGGATATTAAATCTAATAACTGTTAGTTTAATAAAAAGAATTCTGGCTTGGACCAAGTAATAGTCCAGTCCTGCCAGGGACTCTAAAATTCCCATTAATGCTTTATATGTTTTCTCACTGGACTGAAGCCTTCCCTTGCATAAAGGCTACTGTAACTTCTGCATAAAATTCTACTAGAAAAATTATCCTTTCCTGGGAATTCAGAGTCACTGGGGAATTCACCTCCCTGGTCAAGTGCTTTGACACATCTGTCCTGTTTGGTGGTTTCACAACACTTTCCCTGTGCTGACCACCCTTGATATTCAGGGCTATTCAAATGCACCAACAGCATCATTAAGACTCAACTGGCAATTTGTAGAGATACTTCAAATACTCTGACCCAAAGCATCAGTCCCTCTAAATCTCAGGTCTACCCATTTTGGAACTTACAAACACTAATCCTTTGAGATAATTACAGAATTCCCAATGTCTTTGCCCCTAATACTTTCAATCAATAGTTAGTTAAGGGAGGAGGGGTGGTTAGATGTCAATATTGTAAAGACTTATTGCTTCTGTTGAAAATGACCCTACTTTACAGAACATTCTGTCCACAGCATTCCTGGGAGCTGAAGATCTTAAGCATCACACCTTGCAGCCCAGAGATTTTGTCTATTGGAAAAGGTATCCCCAGAAAGTCTCTCTTCAACCCCATTGGAAAGGCCCTATCAGGTGCTGTTGATCAACCCTTGTGCTGCCAAATTCCAAGGCAGAGACTCTTGGATACATGTGCCACATTTAAAATAAAGACCAAATCCCAACTGGACCTGCACACAGATTGATAACCTGAAAATAAAGAAATTGAAGCAGACAACAGTTGAAGGAGACAGCTTTCCTAAGATCACTGGCCAAGGCCTATATACTTGTATATCTTTCCTCACCCTTAATCTGTCCCTCTCTTTCTTGGCCCAATCTATTTCAAAAAGGGGAAATATTTCTGACTATTGGATCCCTCAGAAACTCCAATCTGTTCCTGATGTTGGAGACCCCTTGGTCTTATATGTCTCTTTGAACTCAAATTCCACTGTTGATTATACCCACAAGCCTATGGGTATTACCTATTTTCTTAGACTGTTATGAACTCATTTCAACCTTTCCATGACCATGACCATATGAGTTCCAATCCTATGACCTTTGTTCTTCTCTCTCTTTAAATAGGATCTGCTCCCTTGAACCCAAGGAAAACACAAATGGGCTCACTCCTTTTTTTTACCAGGCTTTTAGAAAAGACCTCTTTAGGCTGAGAAGGTTGCCTGCAGAACATCTGATCCCTATATAATTCTGTATAATCATTTTAAACTCTATATCTGTTGCTTGTCAAATCTTATAGAAACAACATGCCCAACAGAGTGATGCTAGCTCAGTGCTTTGAGATAACTCCAAGGCTTATGACCTAGATAAGATAAAGATCTCAGATGAAAAATGCCTGAGAATTCTTCCTCCTACTTTTCATAGTTGCTCAACAGTTTCCAATCTGTATTCTCCCCTCCAAGGTGGGACATATAAGAAAGGTCCTTCCTGGCATCAGTGGAATAAAAATAGAATTCCACTAAAATTAGGTAAACTGATTTTTGATCAGAGATGCTTTCAAGGAAAGATAATGATCAAAATGGGGAAAAGAGAAAGTGAAGGAAACCTCATTTAAAATGGAGTCAGGAAGCCTGTAGGGAGAGTTCTCATGCACATATCATTCACCAGAGTTTATAGCCCTCATCAGGAAGAGCTACTTTTGATCCACCTATGATAACTTGCCCCCTCAATCACAGCAAATGAAGAACCATTACTGCACTCCTTAATTTTTTCCTAAATTCTAGTAAAAGTTGACTATCTCTTTGTTTCCTTGGAGTTGCGTGTGGTTTGCCATAGTTTGTATGTCCCAAATTCCAATTCCTCTACTGTTCCCAAATAAACTAAGTTTGCAGATAATATAAATGGCTCTTTTGTTTTTCAGTCAACACAACTCCTCCTGTAATTTCATCACCTTTCCATAATAACTTATTATTTTGAATATAATTTTCAATTTGATCTTCTTTGGTACAACATAAGAACACTAAAATTAGTGAAACAGAAATCTGTTGAACACCAACCAGTCTTTAGGAATTTAATATATCTTAAGAGTCTTTCTTTATGTTTGGTGAAATCATATTTCAGGTTAAATGAGGAGAATGATGTGTTTCTAATCATTCACTCTTTATCAACTGAAAAGAAAAGCAATTAGAAAAATTCATTGCCAAGTTCACTTAGAAACAATTGTGTGCAAAGAACAATAATCACAGGCACATTGTGCCAAGGCTCTTTTCTAGTGGTTTTGGGTTCTGGAAGAGATGCCATCCCTTATATAATTGGAAATAAGCTGTAAAACAAATGTTACATGCCATTATGCCCCTATTCCTTTGATATTAATACTGCAGGATTGATATGCATCAAAAATATCTGGATTTAAACAAAACACAACCCTACTACAACAGCAAACGTTTATTCACAAGCTCAAAGTTGCCAAGAAAATTATATTTAAAGATCCTTAGACTTCTTCTTTCTCTCAAAACAAAAGTTTTAAAACTATTTGGGAATGTTCTTTCCTTGTCTCTGACACTTGATGAGAATATTAACAGCATGGTTTAGTTACAGCCACCTAGCTGATGGTTTTCACTTATGTAGCTTTACTTCTCGTTTTACATGCCATCTTTGCTTCAAATTTACCTTTTGGTATCAAGTTCAAGCTTGACCCAAAATCAAGGTATTTATTTGGACTGATTTACTGCTATTTAACTTGGTTAGCATTGGGAACTTGATTTTGCCTCCTTTAGATAATCACACAGCCAAACCATTCCCCCAGACCCTCGGTCCCTAATCTTGCATCACTCTGCTTGGCTTCTACCACTGGCAACAGTCCCAACAACACTGCCAGGGGAGGCCTATTGATTAACAAGGGTCCTGAGTACTATTCAAACTGATACTATTCTGACGGTAAACTACCAAAGTGACATTTGCTTACGCAAATGTCTGCTACATTATCTTTTGGACATTTGAAAGTATTTTCAATATTTCATAATAAAAATGTAGTAAAGCAGTAACTCATCTTGATAGATACCAATGTGTTGTTCTAGCCCTTTTTTCTGAAACACTGATCACCTTCAAGAAAGGTGCATTTATTCAGTAACACGCTAAACATTTAGTGGGAATGACTTTTTCTTCGCAGTAGAGAAAGCGGATGTGAGTAAAAAAAAAAAAAAAGCCTGACATCTGTCATTTCAGTTCAGTCACTCAGTCATTTCCCATTCTTTGTGACCCCATGGGCTGCAGCATACCAGGCTTCCCTGTCCATCACCAACACATGAAGTTTGCTCAAACTCATGTCCATTGAATTGGTGATGCCATCCTACCATCTCATACTCTGTTGTTGCCTTCTCCTCCCATCTTCAATCTTTCCCAGCATCAGGGTCTTTTCAAAAGAGTCAGTTCTTCATGTCAGGTGGCCAAAGTATTGGATTTTCAGCTTCACCTTCAGTCCTTCCAATGAATACTAAGGACTCATTTCCTTTAGGATGGACTGGTTGGAACTTCCTGTATTCTAAGGGACTTTCAAGAGTCTTCTCCAATACCCCAGTTCAAAAGCATCAATTTTTTGGTGCTCAGCTTTCTTTATAGTCCATACATGACTACTGGAAAAACTGTAGCTTTGACTAGATGGACCTTTGTTGGAAAGCAATGTATCTGCATTTTAATATGCTGTCTAGGTTTGTCATAGCTTTCCTTCCAAGGAATAAGTGTCTTTTAATTTCATGGCTGCAGTCACCAGCTGCCATGATTTTGAAGCCCAGAAAAATAAAGTCTCTCATTGCTTCCATTGTTTCCCCATCTATTTGCCATGAAGTGATGCAACCAAATGCCATGATCTTGGTTTTCTGAATTTTGAGTTTTAGGCCAACATTTTCACTCTCCTCTTTCACTTTCAGCAAGAGGCTCTTTAGTTCTTCTTCACTTTCTGCCATAAGGGTGGTGTCATCTTCATACCTGAGGTTATTGATATTTCTCCTGTTGATCTTGATTCCAGCTTGTGTTTCATCCAGCCCAGCATTTTGCATGATGTACTCTGCATATAAGTTAAATAAGCATGGTGACTATATACAGCCTCGACATACTCCTTTCCCAATTTGGAAGCTGCCTGTTGTTCCATGTCCAATTCTGTTGCTTTCTGATCTGCCTACAGATTTCTCAAGAGGCAGGACAGTGGTCTGGTATTCCCATCTCTTTCAGAATTTACCACAGTCTGTTGCGATCTGCACAGTCAAAGGCTTTGGCATAGTCAGTAAAGCAGAAATAAATGTTTTTCTGGAACTCTCTTGTTCTTTCGATGATCCAATGGATGTTGGCAATTTGATCCCTGGTTCCTCTACATTTTTATAGTCAGCTGGAACATCTGGAAGTTCACGGTTTACATACTGTTGAAGCCTGGCTTGGTGAATTTTGAGCATTACTTTACTAGTGTGTAAGATGAGTGCAACTATGCTGTAGTTTGAGCATTCTTTGGCATTGTTTTTCTTAGGGATTGGAATGAAAACTGACCTTTTCCAGTCCTGTGGCCACTGCTGAGTTGTCCAAATTTGCTGACATATTGAGTACAACACTTTCACAGAATCATCTTTCAGGATTTGAAATAGCTCAACTGGAATTCCATCACCTCCATTAGCTTTATTTGTAGTGATGCTTCCTAAGGCCCAACTTGACTTCACATTCCAGGATGTCTGGCTCTTGGTGAGTGATCACACCATTGTGGTTATCTGGGTCATGAAGATCTTTTTTGCATAGATCTTCTGTGTATTCTTGTCACCTCTTCTTAATATCTTCTGCTTCTGTTAGGTCCATACCATTTTGTCCTTTATTATGCCCATCTTTGCATGAAATGTTCCCTTGGTATCTCCAATTTTCTTGAAGAGATCTCTAGTCTTGTTCATTCTACTGTTTTCCTTTGTTTCTTTGCATTGATTGCTGAGGAAGTCTTTCTTATCTCTCCTTGCTATTCTATTGCTGACATGTATACTTAACCTCTAAATATGTGATGTAACATCCTTAAATGGTCTTCTGCTGCTGCTAACTCGTGTCAGTCATGTCCGACTCTGTGTGACCCCATAGACAGCAGCCCACCAGGCTCCTCTGTCTTTGGGATTCTCCAGGCAAGAATACTGGAGTGGGTTGCCATTTCCTTCTCCAATCAAATGGTCTAGGCTTTGTATTTATTCAATGGGAAATATGATATCAAAATATGAAGGGAAATAAGTGATACTAGTTTGTATGTGTGTGTGTGTGTGTGTATTTTTGTACATTTTCCCCCCTAGAGAACAAAATGAGTGCCATATTCATTTTAGCATTTTAAGTGTGTAGCAAAGGACCTGTATCAGAATGAGCCTACTATCTTCATGAATACATGAATGTGACTTATTACTTATACCATACGCTTATTGCCACTTGCCTTTGTGTGATATGTTCCCTCAAAAGAATTAGTGTAGTGTAGGTCTGTATGGTTTGGAGACAAAGAGATGAAGTAAGTATAGTGCTACCAACTCAATTTTGTTAGAATGATTTCACCTGTGAGGATTAATGTCAAAAATATAATGGCTTTGAGAACACTAGTTCTTCATATGCTTATTAGGGTCCATTCTTTGCACCTTTCCAGTTTATTAAAGGTGAGCTTCAAGACTTTGCTGAAAATTAAAAATGTGTCTGTGAAATCTCAAAGGAACCCATAGGAGTGAAACATGTAATTAGCACTGTTTTTTAACAAAATTTGAGACTGTCCTTCCCTGAGATACTGTGGAATATGAGCTGCAGATGTGTTTATTCTGGCAAAAGGCTCAAGATCAAAACAATTTCCATAAACAGAAAGCAAAAGAGCCATTTCATCCTAAAGCCTCAGATTCCATATCTCATGTTACTTTCAGAATGAGTATTTCAGTGCAATTCTGCAGTGTTTATAGAATTAAGAGAGACAGATAAAAATGTATCCAAATCTTTTCCTAAAAGAGTAATTATCTTAAAAGCTCCTGCAGTAAAGATAGCATGCAAGAAAACAAATTCATCAATAGGCAGAATGTCTGATGCTGCTAAGATAACACCCCAACAGTGGAGTTAGTTTTTTGCCTCGCCTCCACAATTTGACCCAACAAGAAAAACAACAAATGAGAGCCATTGATGTTCTTTGGGAAATCTGGTTAGATTTAACGTATTATGTGTTTATACACAAATACATCTGTACACACAATTACACACACATGTACACAAAATTTCATGGAATTTTAAAGTTATGGAAGGTGTTTCTTCCCCCCCTCTTGTTTTATTTTAGAAGAGGTTCTTAGCATATTAATTTGGGGCATAATAATATGGTTTTAATACCACTAACAATGAGATCTTCAATACATATGCCTGAGGAAAAAACATGTTTTGCAACATTTATGACCTTACTGTTAAAGAAAGTGTCAGGATTTCTAAATAAGTAAGTAGATGAGATAAGTCAGTGTAATGGCCCAGTAAGGACTAAGCAAAACTTAAGTGGCACTCGTGTTCACTTGCTCAGTCACATTCAGTACTATAAGGTAGATGGGCAGTTTTTCAACTCGGCTTCATGCGGAATTGTTGTCATGAAGGAAGGAAGGCCATGGTTATCAGATATTTCCTTATTACAAAAGAATCCAGAAATCAAAATTTTAGCTTGAAATCTTCTACTTGTTAAATTCCTGCCTTCTTCACCCATTCATAAATGCTTCAGGAAAAACAAAAAATCCATCTGCCAGCCATCTTTAGCTACAGGTATGTCAATTTATGATCTCCATTTAAGCCAGTCAGTTTCATCCATTTGCAATATAGTGTACTTGGACATGTGTATAAATCCTAGGTCACAATGCAGCAAGAGAATGCTTTCTAGCTGGACAAATAACTAAAGGATGCTTTCAGAACTCTAATAAAATATGATCATATTTATCTTATATAAGTATCTATTTTTAACACAAAAGAAATCATAATATTTCACAGGAAATAGCTTCTAACACTCACGCAAAGTATTTACCACCACTGTCATAATATGACTATATATTAACATTTAAATGGCTATGGAAATGATGGAGTTTTAGATCAAGAAGAAATAATATTATCATGCCATAGCCAATTTTAGTGGTTTATCAATTTATTATTTAGCAGAAGGTAGAAAAATAGGCTGTAAACATATGCATTTTCAAACAAATTACTCAGTTGTAGGCATGCATTCTTTACTTCCTCTCTGTTTGAAGAAAACTCAACCTATGTAAACAAATCATTGCCAGAATATATTATTAGGAAGCAAATATGTGATCAAATCTATAAAGGTTATTCTTAATATTCGGGTCTCCTCAGTATCCTTTAGATCATAAGCATGAATCCTCTTTCAGATAATTAAACCCTGAGAATAGCCTTTTTTTCCCTCTTATTGTTAACACTGCAGCTGACTCTAATATAAAATTGACCAAATAAGCTAAGGCAAATGATGGCTGAAGCTCTCTGCCATAATAAAGTGACTCAAAATTTTTTTTGAATATAACATATTAGGTCATTTGAAAGAGAACTGTTGGTGGCAAGTATCTCTTTGAAAAGGTTTACTGCACAATTTCCCTCTGCCTACAATGGGTTCCCCCTTTTTCCTGCCAGCCAGGACTCCTATCTGTCCTGCAAATTACTGGTAGCCTCCCATGCAAAGCCTTTCTAAATTCCTGCAGAGAACTATTCCCTTTCTTCTCAGTGAGACTCCGATACTATATATGCATATGTGTATGTATAACTTTCAGTATTCTCCTGTTAGTTTCTCTGGGCCTTGTGGTGGTGACTTAGTCATTTAGTAGTGTCTGACTCTTGCAATCCCATGGACTGCAGTCTCCCAGACTCCTCTGTCCATGAATTTCCCAGGTAAGAATACTGGAATGGATTGCCATTTTCTTCTCCAGGGGATCTTTCTGACCCAGAGATCAAACCCACATTTCCAGCATTGCAGGCAGTGTCCTAAACTGCAGGCAGGTTCTTTACTGCTGAATCACCAGGGGAGCCCTGGATAGGTTTAAGTATTACAAATTTCTCTGCATTTATCTCATCAGGCACATTGAAGTTACTAAATTAGTGAATGTTAAATGAGTGAATGATTACTCATTTACATATAACATATTATTTATTTATAAATAAATAACAACTAAAACTTAAGCCCTTAATTACCAAACTTTTACAAGTAATCTTTTATTTTCCAATGTATTTTGAAATATGGATTCTGGAATAAATTATGAAGTAAAAATAATATGGAAATCTATGTAATACGGAAACAAGTACAAATGAGTGTGTGTAGCTGTATAACTCTATAACTGTAAATGCAATTAAGATGTTAACGAATAGAAAAGCGAACCTAAGACTATATCTATTTTTTAAAGGGCAAGTAATTTGACATTCAAAAAATCTTTACTGAACACCTTTAACATGCCATGCACTTTAATGTGTCCCCGGGAAAAGAAGAAAAAAATCTGGAATCATTAAGAAAGGAAGATTTCTAATATGAAAGACTAAAGACAGAACCCTTGGGGTATATAGGATCTTTGCATTTGATAGTTATTTAGCTAGTGAGAAAGACATGGAGAATGTGAATGTAATTCTGTGAATATGTTACTTAGAGGTTATGCAAAATCTCCACCCACATGTAAAATCTAACATACTTAAGGCAGCATGCACACGGGTACGTAGAAAAGTCCTCACTATCTATTTTCACGACCCACGGGACATATCTGAGAGAAAGCAGATGAAATACAGCTAATGAAAACTAAAATTATTCTGGGAATGGAGAGAATAAAGATTTCCTTAGGGGTGGCCCTAAGATGGCAGAGGAATAGGGTGGGGAGACCACTTTCTCCCCCACAAATTCATCAAAAGATCATTTGAATGCTGAGCAAATTCCACAAAACAACTTGAATACTGGCGGAGGACTCGAGGCGCCCAGAAAGGCAGCCAATTGTCTTTGAAAGGAGGTAGGACAAAATATATAAGATAAAAAGAGAGACAAAAGAGTTAGGGATGGAGATCCATCCTAGGGAGGGAGTCGTGAAGAAGTTTCCAGACACCTGGAGATCCTCTCACTGGTGGGTCTGAGGGGAGTTTGGGAATCTCAGAGGGCAACATAACCAGGAGGAAAAAAACCCCCGCAGATTATACACCTAACTGCAACTCCTAGCAGAGAAGTAGCCCAGGCTCTTGTGTCCACCACCAGCAAGTGGGGGCTGAACAGGAAGGCACAAGGGTGCGGGCTGCATTGCTTAGGGTAAGGACCAGGCCTGGATGCCCTGAGGACAATCTGAGGGACCTAACATGAGATAACAACCCAAACTATGGGACAGCCAGAGAGAGAGAGAGAGAGAGAGAGAACTTTCCCACATAAAGCTCTAACCTAAGGCACTGCTGGGCCAGCTCACAGAAATAGGACTGAGTGAATACCAGAGGAGAGCTAGCCAGCTTAGACTGGCCCCTTCCCCAAACAGAGGCAGAGAGGCAGTGAAGGTGAGGGGCAATCTCGGCCCCAGAGATGGCATCTTCTCCCAAACTGTGAGCAGGCTCCCAGTTGATAACCAAGTCTTCCTGGGAACCTGGACAGTTGACATCTGCCAGGAGGGCCACAGCCAGAGATCAGCTCCCCAGAGGAGATACACGGCGCACCAGAGACAGCGCTCCTGCTGCACACCCAGGGAACCAAGAGACTGGGACCAGGGAGGTGATAAGATGCACTGCTCACCTGGGGTCAGTGTGCTTGCCAAGCACCTGGTCCCCTGAGCTGCTTGGACCTGGGAAGGGCACAAAACTCAGGCCCAACCGAGTCTGTGCCTTTGTGGAGTCTGCAAGAACGTGAATCTGAGTGGCCTAGACCTGGGAAGTGCATGCAACCCAGAGCCCGCTTTAGACAGATCCCTTGCAGAGCAACCTGGAGCCTGAGCAGTGTAGACCAGGAAAGCACAAACGCCATGAACAGGGGCAAACCCAGCATGGTCCAGGCACTGTGAGGACTCCCCACATATGCCAGTGATATTTGTTTGCATTGTTCCTCCCTCCCCACAGCACAACTGAACAACTGAGCCTAAATAAGTGATTACCTTTTCCCCCTTGTGTCAGGGTGGAAATTCAAAACTGAAGAGACTTGCAGAGAAAGGCAAAATAAACAAAGAAGAAGAAACTGCTTTGGAAATGACAGGTGCAACAGATTAAAACACTGATTATATTGGAAGGGGCCTATAGACCTTGAGAAGTATAAGTTGAACAAGAAACTCTCTGAGACTGAACTGACCCCACACTGCCCTCAATAGCTCCAGAGAAATTCCTAGATATATTTTACTATTGTCATTAATTATTTTTAATTTTTAAGTTCTTTATTACTCCTTTAATTTTTATTTTTATAAACTATTATCTTGCAAAAAAACACCCTATTTTTAAAGTAAATTACATACATATTTTTTATAACTTTTGTGATTTTGTTTCATTTTTATTAATATTATATTTTTTAGAGTAAAATAATGCTCAAAGTTCTCCAAGCCAGACTTCAGCAATATGTGTTCCATGAACTTCCAGATGTTCAAACTGGTTTCAGAAAAGGCAGAGGAACCAGAGATCAAATTGCTAACATCTGCTGGATCACTGATAAAGCAAGAGAGTTCCAGAAAGACATCTATTTCTGCTTTATTGACTATGGCAAAGCCTTTGACTGTGGATCACAACAAACTGTGGAAAATTTTGAAAGAGATGGGAATACGAGACCACCTGTTCTACCGCTTGAGAAATCTGTATGCAGGTCAGGAAGCAACAATTAGAACTGGGCATGGAACAACGACTGGTCTCAAATAGGAAAAGGAGTACGTAAAGGCTGTATATTGTCACCCTGCTAATTTAACTTTTATGCAGAGTACATCATGAGAAACACTGGGCTGGATGAAGCACAAGCTGGAATCAAGATTGCTGGGGGAAATATCAATAACCTCAGATATGCAGACGACACCACCCTTATGGAATAAAGCAAAGAAGTAAAGAGCCTCTTGATGAAAGTGAAAGAGGAGAGTGAAAATGTTGGCTTAAAGCTCAACATTCAGAAAACTAAGATCATGGCACCTGGTCCCATCACTTCATGGTAAATAGATCCAAAAACAGTGGCAACAGTGGCTAACTTTATTTTTGGGGTCTCCAAAGTCACTGCAGATGGTGATTGCAGCCATGAAATCAAAAGATGCTTGCTCCTTGGAAGGATAGTGATGACCAACCTAGACAGTATATCAAAAGGCAGAGACATTACTTTGCCAACAAAGGTCCGTCTAGTCAAGAATATGGTTTTTCCAATAGTCATGTATGGATATGAGAGTTGGACTGTAAAGAAAGCTGAACATGGAAAAATTGATGATTTTGAATTATGGTGTTGGAGAAGACTCTTGTGAGTCCCTTGAACGGCAAGGAGATCCAACCAGTCCATCCTAAAGGAGATCAGTCTTGGGTGTTCATTGGAAGGACTGAAAATGCAGTTTCATTGAAGCTGAAATTCCAATACTTTGGCCACCTTATGTGAAGAGCTGACTCATTTGAAAAGACCCTGATACTGGGGAAGATTGAGGGCAGGAGGAGAAAGGTATGACAGAGGATGAGATGGTTGGATGGCATCACCTACTCAATGGACATGAGTTTGGGTGGACAATGGAGTTGGTGATGGACAGGGGGGCCTGGTGTGCTGCAGTTCATGGAGTCACAGAGAATCAGACATGACTGAGCAACTGAATTGAACTGAACCTCTATTCTCCCCCTGGTCACCTCTATCTCCTCCCTCCCCCTTCTCTTATCTACTCAACTCTGTGAATCTCTTTGGGTACTCTGGGCTGTGGAGAACACTTTAAGAACTGATTACTGGCTCTATCTGGCTCACTCCTTTTGATTCCCCCTCTTCTCCTCCTGGTCACTCCTATCTTCCTCCTCCCTCTTCTCTTCTCTGTGTAACTCTGAGAACCTCTCTCAGTGTCCCTCATTGTGGAGAATCTTTTCTCCATTAACCTAGATGTTTAATCATCAGTGCAGTATGGATGGAGAAGTCTTGAGGCTACTGTAAGAATAAGACTGAAAACCAGATGCAGGAAGCTTAAATCCAAAACTTGAGAATACCATAAAACTCCTGACTCCAGGGAACATTAATTGACAAGAGCTCATCTAAAAGCCTCCATACCTACACTGAAACCAAGCTACAACCAGGAGCCAACAAGTTTCAGAGCAAGACATACCAAGCTAATTCACCAACAAGACAGGAACATAACCCTAAGTATTAAAATACAGGCAGCCAAAAGTCACACCAATCCCATAAACACCTCATAACTCACTACTGGACACTTCATTGCACTCCAGAGAGAAGAGATCCAGCTCCACCCACCAGAACACCAATGCAAGCTACCCTAACCAGGAAACCTTGACAAACCACTCATTCAACCCCACTCACAAACAGGAACTATAAGGAAGAACCACAAACTTCCAGCATACAGAAAGGCCACCCCAAACACAACAATCTAAACAAGATGAAAAGGCAGAGAAAAATTCAGCAGGTAAAGCATCACCAAACAAAAGAGGAGGAGATTGGGAGTCTACTTGAAAAAGAGTTCAGAATAATGATAGGAAAAATTATCCAAAGTCTTGAAAACAAAATGAAGTTACAGATACATAGTCTGGAGACAAGGATTGAGAAGATGCAGGAAATGTTTAATAAGGACTTCGAAGAAATAAAAAAGAGTCAATTAATAATGAATAATGCAATAACTGAGATCAAAAACACTATGAAAGGAACCAACAGTAGAATAACTGAGGCAGAAGATAGGATAAGTAAGGTGGAAGATAGAATAGTGGAAATAAATGAAGCAGAGAGGAAAAAAGAAAAAAATAATTAAAAGAAATGAGGACAACCTCATTTTCTCCCAGGAGAACTCTGGGACAATGTCAATCACCCCAGCATTCAAATCATTGGAGTCCCAGAAGAAGAAGAAAAAGAAAGTCCATGAGAAAATACTTGAGGGGAAAATATTGAAAACTTCCCTAAAATGAGGAAGATAATAATCACCCAAGTCCAAGAAACCCAGAGAGTCCCAAATAGGACAAACCCAAGGGGAAATACCCCAAAACACATATTAATCAAATTAATGGAGATCAAACACAAAGAACAAATATTAAAAGCAGCAAGGGAAAAACAACAAATATCACACAAGAGGATTCCCATAAGGATAATAGCTGATCTTTCAATAGAAACTCTTCAGGCCAGAAGGGAATGTCAGACCATACTTAAAGTGATGAAAGAGAAAAACCTACAACCAGATTACTGTACCCAGTAACGATCTCATTCAAATATGAAGGGGAATTAAAAAACTTTACAGACAAGCAAAAGCTGAGAGAATTCAGCACCACCAAACCAGCTCTTTGACAAACGTTAAAGGATCTTCTCTAGAAAGGAAACAGAGAAAATGTGTATAAACTCAAACACAAAACAACAAAGTAAATGGCAATGGGATCATACTTATCAATAATCACCTTAAATGAAAATGTGTTGAATGCCCCAACCAAAAGACAAAGTCTGGCTGAATGGATACAAAAACAAGACCTCTATATATGCTGTCTACAAAAGACCCAGCTCAAAACAAGGAGCACATACTCACTGAAAGTGAAGGGCTGCAAAAAGATATTTCAAGAAAATGGAGACCAAAAGAAAGCAGGAGTAGCTATACTCATATCAGATAAAATAGACTTTGAAGTAAAGGCTGTGAAAAGAGAAAGAAGGACACTACATAATCATCAAAGGATCAATCCAAGAAGAAGATATAACAATTATAAATAGATATGCACCCAACATAGGAGCACTGCAATATGTAAGTCAAATGCTAACAAGTATGAAAGGGGAAATTAACAGTAACACAATAATAGTGGGAGACTTTAATACCCCACTCACATCTATGGATAGATCAACGGAAAAGAAAATTAACAAGGAAACACAAACTTTAAATGATACAATGGACATGTTAGACCTAATTGATATCTATAGGACATTTCACCCCAAAACAATGAATTTCATCTTCTTTCTCAAGTGCACACGGAAGCTTCTCCAGGATAGATCACATCCTGGGCCATAAATCTAGCCTTGGCAAATTCAAAAAAATGAAATCATTTCAAACATCTTTTCTGATCACAATGTAGTAAGATTAGATGTCAACTATAGGAAAAAAAGCTATTAAAAATACAAACATATGGAGGTTAAACAACACACTTATGAATAACTAACAAATCACAGAAGAAATTAAAAAGGAAATTAAAAAATGCATAGAAACGAATGAAATTGAAAACACAACAACCCAAAGTCTATGGGATTCAGTAAAAGCAGTGCTAAGGGGAAGGTTCAGAGCAATGCAAGCTTACCTCAAGAAACAAGGGAAAAATCAAATAAATAACCTAAATCTACATTTAAAGCAACTAGAAAAACAAGAAATGAAGAACCTCAGAGTTAGTTGAAGGAAAGAAATCATAAAAATTAGGGCAGAAATAAATGAAAAAGAAACAAAGGAGACCATAGCAAAAATTGACAAAGCTAAAAGCTAGTTCTTTGAGAAGATAAATAAAATAGACAAACCATTACCCAGACTCATTAAGAAAAAAAGGAAGAAGAATCATCAACAAAATTAGAAATGAAAATGGAGAAATCACAACAGATAACAGAGAAATACAACGGATCATAAGAGACTACTATCAGCAACTATATGCCAATAAAATGGACAACTTGGAAGAAATGGACCAATTCTTAGAAAAGTATAACTTTCCAAAACTAAACCAGGAAGAAATAGAAAATCTTAACAGATCCATCACAAGCATAGAAATCGAAAGTGTAATCATAAATCTTCCAGCAAACATAAGCTGAGGACCAGATTGCTTCACAGCTGAACAGCTGAATTCTACCAAAAATTTAGAGAAGAGCTAACACCGATCCTACTCAAACTCTTCAAGAAAATTGCAGAGGAAGGTAAACTTCCAAACTCATTCCATGAGGCCACAATCACCCTAATAACACAGATGCCACAAAAAAAGAAAACTACAAGCCAATATTACTGATGAACATGGATGCAAAAATCTTCAACAAAATTCTAGCAAACAGAATCCAATAACATATTAAAAAGATCATACATCATGAACAAGTGGGTTTTATCCCAGAGATGCAAGGATCCTTCAATATTTTCAAATCAGTCAGTGTGATACACCACATTAACAAGTTGAAAGATAAAAAACATATGATTATCTCAATAGATGCAGAGAAAGCCTTTGACAACATTTAACATCCATTTATGATAAAAACCCTCCAGAAAACAGGAATAAAAGGAATACACCTCAACATAATAAAAACCATATATGATAAACCCACAGCAAATATTATCCTCAATGGTGAAAAACTGAAAGCATTTCCCCTAAAATCAGGAACACCACAAGGGTACCCACTCTCACCACTACTACTATTTAGCATAGTTTTAGAAGTTTTAGCCACAGCAATCTGAGAAAAAAAAGACATAAAAGGAATCCAGATTGGAAAAGAGGAAGTAAAACTCTCACTTTGCAGATGACATGATCCTCTACACAGAAAACCCTAAAGACTCCATCAGAAGATTACTAGAGCTAATCAATGAAAATAGTAAAGTTGAAGGATATAAAATTAACACTCAGAAATCTCTTGCATTTCTATACACTAACAATGAGGAAACAGAAAGAGAAATTAAGGAAACAATTCCATTCACCATTGCAATGAAAAGAATAAAATACTTAGGAATAAATCTACTTAAAGAAACAAAAGATGTATATATATAAAACACCAATGAAAGAAATCAAAGAGGACACAGATAGATGGAGAAATACACCATGTACATGGATCAGAAGAATCAATATAGTGAAAATGAGTCTACTACCCAAAGCAATCTATAGATACAATGCAATCCCTATCAAGCTACCAACAGTATTTTTCAGAGAACTAGAAAAATTAATTTCACAACTTGTATAGAAATACAAAGAACCTTGAATAACCAAAGCAATCTTGAGAAAGAAGAATGGAACTGGAGGAATCAACCTGCCTAACTTGAGGCTATACTATAAAGCTACAGTCATCAAGACAGCATGGTACTGGCACAAAGACAGAAATAAAGATCAATGGAACAAAATAGAAAGCCCAGAGATAAGTCCACACACCTATGGACACCTTATTTTGACAAAGAAGGAAAGAATATACAATGGAGAGAAAGCAATCTCTTATAACAAGTGGTGCTGGGAAAACTGGTCAACCACTTATAAAAGAATGAAACTAGAACACTTTCTAACACCATACACAAAAATACACTCAAAATGGATTAAAGATCTAAATTTAAAAGAAATTATAAAACTCCTAGAGCAAAACAGAGGCAAAACACTCTCTGACATAAATCATAGCAGGATCCTCCATTACCCACCTCCCAGAGTAATGGGGAAAAAAGCAAAAATAAACAAATGGGACCTAATTAAACTTAAAAACTTTTCCATGAAGGAAACTATAAGCAAGGGGAAAAGACAGCCTTCAGAATGGGAGAAAATAATAACAAATGAAGCAACTGACAAAGAATTAATCTCAAAAATATACAAGCAGCTCAATTCCAGAAAAATAAATGACCCAATCAAAAAATGGGCCAAAGATCTAAGCACGCATTTCTCCAAAGAAGACATACAGATGGCTAACAAACACATGAAAAGATGTTCAACATCACTCATTACCAGAGAAATGCAAATCAAAACCACAATGAGGTACAATCTCACACCAGTCAGAGTGGCTGTTGTTAAAAAGGCAAGGGTGGGATGATATGGGAGAATGGCATTGAAACATGTTAATTATCATATGTGAAATCAATCGCCAGCCCAGGATTGATGCTCGGGGCTGGTGCACCGAGATTTCCCGGGGGGAGGGAGTCGGGAGGGAGGGGGAGGGGGGTTCTGGAGGGGGAGCATATGTACACCCATGGCGATATCATGTAATTGTATGGCAAAACCAATAAAAAAAAAAGTCTACAAACAATAAATGCTGGAGGGTGCGGAGAAAAGGGAACCTTCTTACACTGTTGGTGGGAATGCAAACTAGTACAGCCACTATGGAGAACAGTGTGGAGATTCCTTAAAAAACTGGAAATAGAACTGCCATACGACCCAGCAATCCTACTGTTGGGCATACAAACTGAAGAAACCAGAATTGAAAGAGACAAGTGTTCCCCAATGTTCATTGCAGCACTGTTTATAATAGCCAGGACATGGAAGCAACCTAAATGTCCATCGGCAGACAAATGGATAAGAAAGCTGTGATACATATACACAATGGAATGTTACTCAGCCATTAAAAAGAATGCATTTGAATCAGTTCTAATGAGGTAGATGAACCTTGAGCCTGTTATACAGAGTGAAGTAAGTCAGAAAGAAAAACACCAATACAGTATATTAATACATATATATGGAATTTAGAAAGGTGGTAACAATGACCCTATATGCGAGACAGCAAAAGAGACACAGATGTTAACAGCAGTCTTTTGAACTCTGTGGGAGAAGGCAAGGGGATGATTTGAGAGAATAGCATTGAAACATATATATTATCAATTGTGAAACATATCATCAGTCCAGGTTTGATGCATGAGACAGGGTGCTCAGGGTTGGTGCATTGGGATGACCTTGAGGAATGTGATGGGGAGGAAGGTAGGAGGGGAGTTCAGGATGGGTAACACATGTACACCCATGGCTGCTTCATGTCAATGTATGGCAAAAACCATTACAATATTGTAAAGTAATTAGCCTCCAATTAAAATACATTAATTAATTAAAAAAAGATTTCCTTAAATCTTAATATATTCACTGTCATTTAATTTTGACTTTTGAATTGCTGTCTCAGACAATATTCCAATTAGTAAAAATGATATCCCAATCAATAGATTTTTATCAGCAAGTCTCTAACATAGGGATTCTTTCTTAAAATAGATATTAAGGCAGTTGATGGATACTGAGTTTCTCAGTTTAAAAACTTAAGTCAGTGGATATGTTGTTTTGGAGTAGAAAATCTTTTTAAAAGTGAGGTATAAGACATCTGTTTTTGGATCAAAATGAAAGTTATAATAAATTAATTAAAAGCAATATATGTTTTTGAAAATCAAAATGTAACTCTTTATTTTGTTGATATTTATTTCCAATTTCTACTTCACATATTTTATACCAGATGATGGGAATACACTTATATTTAAAAATAAAGATTAATATTCAAATGTGGTTAATGGGATGATTAGGAAAAATAATGTATGCTTGGATAAAAATAAAAATTTTTTGCAACTTATGGAAGTTTATATTGTGATGTTCTGTGCTCAACAAATTATTCAATTTTTTTCCCCTTTACATTATCATGTTAGTTTTGCCATATATTGACATGAATCCACCATGGGTATACATGTATTCCCCTTACAGAAGCCCCCCCCCCACCTCCCTCCCGATTCTATCCCTCTGGATCATCCCGGTGCACCAGCCCTGAGCACCCTGTATCATGCATCAAACCTGGGCTGGCCATTCATGTGTTCAATATACTATTTTAAATTTAATCTAAAATTAATTAGTCTGAATCTTAATGTTTGGTAACATTGGGTACACTGCTAATGAATATCTTATACTGCTCTGCACTATATTTAGATTGATAATAACTAAATTTATTCAACTTTACACAGTGGAGAGGAAAATGAGTACAATTATTCATATACATGTATGTGCATGTATATAACTTTTTGCAGTGATCAGATTTTGCAGATAAAGAAATGAACCTTGGAAATATTAAGGAAGATGCTCATGGTAAAATGGTTCAAGCCAATCAAGTTAAATATTTTTGATATATTTTTACATGTACAGTACTTTTCTAGGCAACAAACTGAATAATAATGTTCTTTGGGAGCATTCATCAATTTTGCTCATTATTCATTCAAGAAATAGTGAGCACTGAAAGTATTTGGCTCTGCACTAGTATATGAATTATAATACAAAGGTGAACGAGGGTGCTTTCAAGGAGTTAATGGCCTAGGAATAGAGAAGACACATCAAGTGAAAAATTCAATAAAATATGGTAGGTGCCAAGATAAAAATAATCAGCATGCCACAGACATTTAGCTTAATGTAGTTTTTCAAAGAGGACTTTCTATGGATGATGAAATCCTAACCAAATTTTGGTTTGTATAACAGTGAAGAAAAGAGAAAAAGACACTCAAGATTAAGGGTACAGAGTGAGCAAGTTTACTCAGTTTATCAATTCAGATTTAACTAATCATTAAAATGACAAAAACTGTAGTTGTACACTTGTGAGACAGTCTAGGTTGATGAGAGTATTTTAGTATTCTTTCTAAAGGGAAACTAATATACAGCTCCACCAGAAAGGAAGAGAAACAATCTTGTGAACACTGGGAATCTTGAACATGTGGCTTTTTGTACCAATGTAAACTTGGTGCCATGTTTCAATAAGTTCCAGGGTATTAAACAATTTTTAATACCCATTTAACAAATACATGCCTCATTTCCCTTTCAGGCTTTAAAAATTCTATTTCATTTAAAGTGTCTCAAGAATCTGTACTTTATGTTTTGTTTATTTCTGTCTGAGTCCTAAAAATATTGATTACATAAATAATACAGTTCATTAAAGGCTTCCCAAGTGGCACTAGTAGTAAAGAATCAGCGTGCCAATGCAGGAGACATAAGAGATGCTGGTTGGATCCCTGGTCCAGAAGATCCTGTGCAGGAGAAAATGGCAACCCATTCCAGTATTCTTGCCTGGAGAATCCCAAGGATAGAGGAGTCTGATGGGCTACAATCCAAAGGGTCGCGAGGAGTTGATGACAAAGTAACTTAGCACACATGCATATTTCATTATATTACTGTTTCGAGGCCCAAATCCAATTACCTTAGGGATATGAAGAAAGTTTAGATTTTATGGCTTAAGAAAATTTCAAGCTTGCTCTTTTTATCTCTCCTATATTTGCATTCAATCTGCTAACTCTGAATAGGCATTCTTTTCACTGTCAGGGAATGTGTACCTAGGAGGGCCCACTTACCCATGAGTTATTAAAGGGGCATTCTGCTCTGAAATTCCAGATCACTGGTGGGGTTCTTTCATGGGATACACCCACCAACACATACACACACGTGCACACATACATATCTGCAATCAAATTTGGAATAAATAAGTAATTGAAAGTCACTCAGTTGTGTCTGACTTACTGCAACTCCATGGACTATACAGTCCTTGGAATTCTCTAGGCCAGAACACTGGAGTGGGTAGCCTTTCCCTTCCCCAGGGGATTTTCCCAACCCAGGGATTTAACCCAGGTCTCCCACATTGCGGGTGGATTCTTTACCAGCTGAGCCATATGGGAAGCCCTTGGAATAAATACTTCTCTTGAATTTATCCAATTTTCTGCTGTAAATCTGGTGAGGGTTCTTTCTAATTTGTGATGATGTGACAGTCTGAGATAGTGGAGAAAAAAAGAGTCTAAATAAACTCAACATGTGTGTCCATTTTTCTTGATATAAATTATTCATTGCCCAAAGGTAATATAATGACATAATGTATTTCTTAAATGCATCTTTTCAAAGACCATAGGAAAATTATAGGGAAACTATTCTTTATTATTTAAAATAAATGCATCTTTATAATAAAAATACATTGTAGTATACCATATTAACCTATGTAATTTTGGTAACCTAATGTAATTTTGTCAATTGTTGCAAAACATTTACTCTATAAACGTGAACTGAGAAAAAAATAGTGATTAAGTTTTGAAAGTACAATTTTGAGTTAGAATTGACAGAAAAACACCATCAAGCTAAGGATAATATTAACAAAGGCTGACAACTTAGCTACCCTTATAGAAAGTCTATTTTTGATTGAAGTGATATTATGCCTAAAGCAAATGTAATAATATGGCTATCGATCAATCTTCTAAATCCATGAATCTTCACTTGATATAGAAATGAGGTGATAAAATGTAAAACCAAGGGTAAAAGGAACAAAATAAAACCTTTAAATTATTACTCAGAACATTTAGAACAATAAGAAAATGTCTTAAAAAGAACTCTATTCATTTATTTTACAGTGTAAGTTTGTTTCATGTTATTGCCAATTTTTAAAAATATTTCCCAATTTTAAAAATACTTATGGCTTCCCTGGTGGTATAGTCAGTAAAAAGTCCACCTTCTAATGCAGGAGACACTGGTTCAATCCCTGGGTTGGGAAGATCCCCTGGAGAAGGAAATGGCAACCTGCTCCAGTATTCTTGCCTGGGAAATCCCATGGACAGAGGAGCCTTGTGGGCTACAGTCCATGGGGTTGCAAGAGTCAGATACAACTTAGCAACTAAACCACCACCATGTCTGCTTATATCTATAAAGTTAGCTTCACTAGTTTATTTGATTTTTATATTATTTTATTAGGTAGTGTTGAATAACTGAACATATTGAAAAATTATATTCCCCGTGATTTATAAATCAACATGTTATTCGAAAGCATTTATTCAAAAGTCTATGTATGGGCAACTGATTAAAGCTATTCAAAGGTAATATTTTAGCTATAAGAAAACCAATAAGAGGGAGAAAAGTTATTAAATCTCACACTCACTTGACTTAAAATCTATAGCTCCCTTGGAAGAACATGAAATTGTGCAAAGCAAACCAACCTCTGCAGTGTTTTTCTTACCATATTGCCTGCACCTGTATATAATTGTAATTTCCCAAAGCATTACTAAATAGGTCAAAGGTTACAGAATTACTTCACATGGAATAGCCCTTTAAACCCAGAAAACTAGTGTCTCATTTTAACCATACATGTAACATGTGCCTAAAATTAGAAATTCAAGGAATGTTATTAATATCTGGCCCCTTCATGGTCATGTCTTATCTGGTACCCAGAGGCATGAAAGAAGTCTTGATCATGGGACAATTCAGAAAAGTTTTGCAATAAAACAGATAGCAGGACCAAGGAGACAAATCAAAGCCCTGAATTTTTCCTTAACTCTGCTGACATTTTGTGAAATTTCCCCTAAGGGAGAGGATACAGGAAATTGGGTAATATTTTGCAAAGACCATTTCAGCCTTGTGTCTCTCAATAACCTAATACATATAAGGCCTAAAATTCTAAGAAGTCAGATAATATAAACCTAATATATGGATCTTTGAGAGAAACACATAAATATGTTTAAACTTCATCATTCATAATGATTTACCAGAAGATGTTAATATTTGGAAATATAACTCTATGAAATATAAAAAAATGAGAGGCAAAGTGAAGGAAAAGATAAGACAAAATGAAAAAATATGACAAAGGGAGGGAAAACATGCCAATTTCATTTGCATTATATGGTGATGATTCTGGGCAATGATTTCAGTGCCAGCTACTTTTAGATTTATAAGTCATTGATATGTTTGCATAAAAGCCACAAACTCTACAGTATAAACAAGTGAATAAAATACTAAAAAGTTGAATCAACAAACATGCCCCAACATAAATGTTCTTTACTTCCTAGTGATACCTTCTTTCAAATATCCAGTAATGTTCTTTAGTATATTCACATTTTGAAGAAACAGTTTATGGAGATATAGTTATAGTCAATACTGTTAAAAGATGCCAGTTTTTATCCCTTGTGTTAAATGCCACACAAAAGCAGAGGAAAATTAGGTTCAACAGAAAAGAAATGGAAGTATTTATACATATAGTAAAAAAAAAAAATTCATTTGAATCAATTCTACTCAGATGGACCGAACTGGAGCCCATTATCCAGAGTGAAGTAAGCCAGAAGCAAAAACAACAATACAGTATATTAACACATATATATGGAATTTAGAAAGACAGTAACGAGAACCCAACATGCGAGACAGCAAAACGAATACAGATGTATAGAATAGACTCGTGGACTCTGTGGATGAGGGAAAGGGTGGGATGATATGGGAGAATGGCATTGAAACATGTTAATTATCATATGTCTAATCAATCGCCAGCCCAGGATTGATTCTCGGGGCTGGTGCATCGAGATTTCCCGGGGGGAGGGAGGAGGGAGGGGGGAGGGAGGGGTTTCTGGAGGGGGAGCATATGTAAGCCCATAGTGATATCATGGCATTGTATGGCAAAAACAATAAAAGGGAGAAAAAAAATTTAAAAAAAAAAACCCTTTGGACTTTTATACACAACAAACGGTATTACTCATCTGGATTTAAACTCTATGTGTTTAAATCTGGAGCTGTGGAGTAATGGCATAGAGCTATGAGAAATGAATGGGTTCAAATGTTTGAAGGACACTTCCAAAAAGTTGCTTGAGGAAGAAGCGTGTGATTACAAAAATGAATATATATAAATACATGGATATATAATATTTACAGTGTAATAATAATACCACGACACATACCTGAATGAAAAATAATTAGAGTTGATCTTCATTTTATAAATTCCAGATAAACATAAGGATTTCATTATAAGGTATATAATTTTTCAAATCCACAAGACTTATAAAGATCTGTATAAACCATTTTATATTCTGCCATATAAAGTTTAATCACAATGCACACAAAATGATAAGTTACTTTTCTAAATCTTTCTCCATCATCTTTTGCATGCAGGTAGTGACATCATTGTCCATATATGTCCTTTCGCCTGCTGGTTTGGGGAAGATTTTCAGAGCAAAATGAATCATTTTGTCCTATAAAACTTTAGTATTATGACATCATGTAACAGTAATACTAAATTCCTCAGTTTGTTGAAGAGGATGCATAATAGACTAGTTCAGCATCTGTATTACATTATGGACATACAAATTTTTAGATTTGGAAATATTTTGAACTCATGTAATTTTGCTCTTCATTGCAGATGTAGCCTCTGTCCTGTGTCTGGGACAGACATTTAATCTGATAGCATAACCAATCAATCTCTCTGCTTTGGCCATTGTCTGGGTAACAAGAATAGTTTGAAAAACAGATGGTACATGAGGTGAAGTCCCTAGTCATTCCCAGATATATGCAAACTATGCCATACTCCTTTACTTCCATCTCTGTATATTCCCATGTCAATGAAGATACTGAAAAATGCTAGCACAAACATCCTGAAAGAACACAAGTCATTTGCATTCCTATTTACAAGTGTTTTAGAGGCTCTAAATGACTAAACACAATGACTCAACAGTTACCCCATCATCCAGATGGCTCCTCTTCTTCAAATATTATGGGAGTGGTACCACAAAAATTTCATGTTAACATATCTTATTCCAGTGTTTCTGACCCATAACCTTGTTCATTTTTCTTCTTTGCCTGGTTCAGTCTTTTCCAACCTCTGCCTTTTAATTTTTATTCCTGACCTCCTTACTTCACTGTATGTACTAGATTTCAAAGGAAAAAAGAAAGTAAATTAAACATACTAATATTTGATTTTGATCTACACATTTCCATTTTGTTAACTTGTGGTGGGTAGCAATTTTTACATTTCTTTGCAGCCATTTTTGGTCTTTTTTTTGTAGGTAATCATGTTTTATACATGTTGATCTCAATTGAATTCAGATGGATATAAATGAGAACATGTTTCAACATGAAACAAAGGAACACTCAACTTTCTATTTTTATATATGCATACTTAGATAGTAATTTTCTTAAAGACTCAGCTAACTCTACATGATATATTAATTTGATTTGTTTTTAAGATATCTAAGCACTTCCACTGAAAATAAAAACTCCTATATTCCTCAGTTTCCAAACTCTGCACCTGCTAATAATAGGGGAAAAATCCCACCATTTCCTTTTACTTAGTGAAAGGTTTAAAAGTCCTAAAAATATATTCCCATGATACTTGTAATTTACTATTATTATGCCACTTCAGAAAGTAAGGAAATCCTTTTGAATGACTTCAGTTTTTATTCTTTTCTGAATGGCCCACTTTGATGGGGTGTCATAATTCCTAACGGTAAATTTAACGACAATACTTCCAACTTTAAAGCACAAGGCATGGCTATAGAGACTAAATTTTTAAAAAATTTTGACTCAACATTTAGCATTCTCATTTCAGAATACTTCAAACTTATGACTTCTTTTGATGTGTGTGTGTATTTTGCTGTGTTTGTGTTTTCATAATTGCAAACTTGAGTGCAGTGTTTGCCCAGTTGCAATCTTGGGTAACAATCTGGAAATGTTTGAAATCAAGGAGGCCAGATGCAGAAACACTGTTGAACAATCAATCTTTCCTTACTTTCAAAATCTCTGTTATTGGACCAGCTTCCTTTAGTGTTCTACAGCTGCCCAGTAAAATGACCTTCACCCTTCTGTTCATATATATAGTACTATTATTAACACTGAGTATTTTATTTCTCCTCACCTGTTATTGTCCTTTCACATCCTCACATTTTTGTCCAATTTCCACTCGTTTCAGATAGCACTAAAAGTGTGCAGAACCCAAATAAAAAGAATTTGCGTTATTCTCATTTGTGTAGTAGAACCATTTTACTACACTGAAAGGAAATGCTTTATTAGTCTTTTTTCCCCTTTAGGAAATGATATTAAATTTTGACAAGGAGAGTTGATGCCGTTGCACTCAAATAGCAAACAACATGTGACTTTCTATGAAATACAAATAGGAACTCCTTGACTCTTAGTGGGTTTTGTGCCAATACCTGAGACTACCAAGATCTCAAAACAGAAGAGTAGTTAGAAACACTTAAAATGTCTAATCTAAGTAAGTCCATATGAAATTATTTTCCTATATAATTGAAAACGCCTGTAGAATATAAATGCTTTCTACAGTAGAAGATACATTAAAAGATGCCCTTCTTTGTTAAAAAAAACAAACAAAAAAATGTTAAAATGTCACACTTTCCAGCAGTAATATCAATTGTTTCAATTTTAAGACTACATCCTTAAGCAGATAACTCTATTTTTTCATGCTCTGGTCTGAATATCGAAGGCCATAACGGTCAGCATTAAACCAGTAAGAGAGCACACTACGAGCCAGAATATACAGGTGTGCATATGTGTGTGTGTATGAGAGAGAGAAGAAATCAGATTTGTTTTGAGGATTTCTTCAGTGGAGGGTAACTTTAAACCAACAGGTGCCGCTTAATTTCCCTCTATGTAAAATGTTTACCACTTTCTCTGTCTCATGTCAACACACACAGTCCTAACTCCTCCCACCCAGGAAGATATGGGCTTGGATTTGATCTGGGTGCTAAGGTGGTGCTGTTGATAACGCCACAGCTCAGTAGCCTGATTTAATTTTTACCTTATAAGTCTCCTGATAAAAATAATATAAAACTTACATTTCAGTAATAACATGCAAGGAATAATGGTTGTGACTATAGTGGAAAATTTTTTCCAGAACCATAGCTTAGAGTTAATTTACAATGACCTACATCATCTTGAACTTTTTTTTTTTAAACGACATGTTAACCAAATAACATATTTTGTTAGGGTAAAAATGCCTACTATTGCCAAAGGGCATTGTAATAAGGAGTCTGTTGTTTTCTCAGAGCCTGAGATTTCATTTTCCATCTGTATCCATCAGTGGGGGGAGAGGAAATCTGAATAGTTAAATGAGCAATCCGAGGGCACACATAAACAGAAAAAAAAGAATTTGTCACCAAAATTTGAACGAAATATTTAACCATGCTATTCCTTTCCTGTGTTCCTCTGTCCCACTTCTAATTATTTGCCTCCATCATACTACTGGTCTTGTAGGGAAACAGATATTGCTTCAAACCTGATCTCTGAGAGGCTCAAGTCCTCTCCTAGATTCTTAACATCAGAACTGCTCACCTCAATAGTATTCTCTTACTATACAGTCCAGTCTTTTATCCTTAACCCACTTAAGCATCCTACCTACTAATTCAATCTTGAAGTCCTTCCATATCGCCCTCTCGACATTTCCTTCTACAATGATCCCACTTTTTACACATAGCCTCAGGCTTTCCCTAGAATGTTATCTTCGTCTTATCATTAACTAAAACCTTCGTCTTATTCAAAAAAGCCACACTCTAGTAACCTTAAAACAGGCAGATAGCTCCCTGTATAGTGCAGGGAGCTCAGCTGATGATCTAGGGTAGGGATGGGGAAGGGTGGGAGGAAAGAAGGTCCAGGAAGGAGGGGATATATGTACACATAGAGCTGATTCACTACACTGTACAGAAACTAACACAACATTGTAAAGCAACTATATCCTACATTAAAGAAAAAAAGGAAGAGTGCTTAATGTTTTACATTCCTTGGTTCTTGGTACTAGGCAATAGGGACCATGCTCTTCTTGTTTCAGGCTTCTACTTTTAGAGCAGTAGTTTTCCACCATTATGCAAATATCTTCTATTTTGTGATGTGCATCCTTTCCGATTAAACCACTTTCCGCCCAGATTGTCATATGATTCTTTCCTGATCACTCCCTAGATTAACAAAAGATATTGATCTAGGTGTTGTTCTGTTGCTCAGCTGTGTCTGACTCTTTGTGACTCCATGGACTGCAGCACACCAGGCTTCCCTCCCTGTCCTTCACCATCTCTTGGAATTTGCTCAAACTCATGTCCACTGAATCGGTGATGCCATCCAAACATCTCATCCTCTGCTGCCCTTTTTATCCTGCCCTCAATCTTTCCCAGCATCTGGGTCTTTTCTAATGAGTCTGCTCTTCGCATCAGGTGGCCAAAGAATTGGAGCTTCAGCTTCAACATTAGTCCTTCCAATGAATATTCAGGATTGATTTCCTTTAGGATTGACTGGTTTGATCTCCTTGCAGTCCAAGAGACTCTCAGGAGTCTTTCTCAACATCACAGTTCAAAAGCATCAATTCCTTGGCACTCAGCCTTCTTTATGGTCCAACTCTCACATCTGTACATCAATACTGAAAAAATGATAGCTTTGACTAGACAGATCTTTGTGGACAAAGTAATGTCTCTGCTTTTTAATATGCTGTCTAGGTTGGTGACAGCTTTTCTTCCAAGGAGCAAGCATCTTTTAATTTCATGGCTGCAGTCACCACCTGCAGTGATTTTGGAGCCAAAGAAAATAAAGTCTCACTGTTTCCACTTCTTCCCCATCTATTTGCCATGAAGTGATGGGACCAGATGCCATGATCTTAGTTTTCTGAATGTTGAGTTTTAACCCAGCTTTTCACTCTCCTCTTTTACCTTCATCAAGAGGTTGTTTAGTTCCTCTTTGCTTTCTACCATAAGGGTGGTGTCATCTGCATGTCTGAGGTCCTTAATATTTCTCCCAGCAATTTTGATTTCAGCTTGTGTTTCCTCCAGCCCAGCATTTCTCATGATGTACTCTGCATATAAGTTAAATATGCAGGGTGACAATATACAACCTTGATGTACTCCTTTTCCTATTTGGAACTAGTCTGTTGTTCCATGTCCAGTTCTGACTGTTCTTTCCTGACCTGCATACAGGTTTCTCAAGAGGCAGGTCAGGTGGTCTGTTATTCCAATCTCTTGAAGAATTTTCCACAGTTTATTGTGATCCACACAGTCAAAGGCTTTGGCATAGTCAATAAAGCAGACATAGATTTTTTTTTGGTACTCTCTTGCTTTTTCGATGATCCATCGGATGTTGGCGATTTGATCTCTGGTTCCGTCTTTGCCTGGTAATCCCCAAAACACATCTTCCAAGATCCACCTTTAGCCTATCCATTTAATTATATTTTCTGAGGCTCTCCCTAAGACTTGGTACTTCTTCAACCAACTGGTATAACACAACAGATATAGTAATTTCTCTAATTATATACTTTCCCACACCCTTCAGGATCCCCCAGAGGAGTGTAGGCCCCCAGTGACAAAGGGTACTTTTACTATATTTATATCTTTAGTGTCTAACGTGGTATCGGACTTATTGTAGGTTGTAAATATAGTATTGCTACCTAAATGCTTATAAATTCTGGTCACTTTTGGACACACTATCATAAACTTTCAGAAAGATTGTGATAGATTAAGATTAACTGGATTCTCACTAATTATACATATTCCTGTGATAGGTGGTTGCAAGTGACAGCAAGTTCCATCTGGAAACAAGAAATCCATTCAGTATGTCAAACATCTGGAAAGAGGGCAAGGTACATATCTACCCTGCAAAGCTGATTTGGGGCATTTAAGAATAGTTGAGTCTGAGTTTTTATTGTCTTGAATTCAGAACTGTATAAACAACAAAATATGATCTTTTGAGCTGAAGTTTAAAACTGTGATGTCAGCAAACAGTGAAGATAATTTGAAACTGAACACTGCTATATATTCTTGTACTTTGAAAAGTGCTTTTCGCACAAATAGTGCTTGAAAAAGAAGGTTAAGTGAATGAATTTAATAACCAGCACCATGCTTTAAAAGGCATTTCTTTGAAGATTGTATAGCTATTTTGTCATTGTCATATACTTATCATTATTTACAACCAATATGATAGCAAGCATGTGAGCCTAATTCAGAAGAGAAAAGGACAGCCATGGAATCCTTTCATTCATACTTTCCCAAAATAACAATAAGAAGAACCAAAGACTCAAAATCTAAAGTGTATGGGTTTTGTGGCTTTAGATAAAGGTGAGCTTAAAGTTGCATGGTAGTGGTTTAGTCACTAAGTTGTGTCCTATTCTTGTAGCCCCATGGTCTGTAGCCTGCCAGGCTCTTTTGTCCATAGGATTCTCCAGGCAAGGATACTGGAGTGGGTTGCCATTTCTTTCTCCAGGGGATCTTCCTGACCCAGGAATCGAACCTGGGTCTCCTGCACTGCAAGCAGATTCTTTACCAACTGAGCTACAATGGAAGGATACATCTGACTAATAAAACTAATGTTTCAAAATTACAATAGTTTGGGTAATATTTGCATATAGAGGGATGTGAAATAGAAAATGAGATTGAGAAGTAAGATATAAATAAGCAAGTATGAAATCTATATTGGTAAATTCAGTAGATATGACTGAATATCAAAATTTTGAGAAATCAAGGTGAAGAATGGAATCATAATATTTTCAAACTCATTTGGTGGTCGTGAGATGGGACAAAGTTTCCTCCAATCAAATACTGTGTGAAAAATTTCTTATGAGAAGCCTTGCATTAGGCATGAATATTAGCACAGATACATTTATTTATTTTCTCATTTAAAAGTTAAAATATGGGCTTCCCTGGTGTGCAGTAGTTGAGTGCATCAGCCAGTGCAGGGAACATGATTTCAATCCCTGATCCAGGAAGATTCCACTTGCCCTGGGACAACTAAGCCTATGTACCACAGCTACTGAAGTCCACATGCCTAGAGTTCATGCTCTGTGTCAAGAGAAGCCACCACAATGAAAAGCCCATGCTCTGCAACTAGAGAGTAGCCCCTGCCTTCCACAACTAGAAAAAGCCCGTGTACAGCAATGAAGACTCAGCTAAACATAAAATAAATAAATAATAAGTTCTCTTTTAAAGTTAAAATGTAACTCTGTGACACATCAATAATCAATTTTTCTTTGACCAGAGAGCAGAATGTTTGGAAATGAACCATCTTTATAGCAGGACACTTGGATCACTTTCCAGATATACAAGATTTAAATGACTAAAGGTAACATCCTTTGTGTAGAATTGCAATTTGAAGATACTATTTAGTTTCTAGAAGAGCAGGGATTCATTGGGATCACCTAACGTCGATCAACTGTGTAACCAAGCCTCTCTGTTTGGATCTCACTTGACCAATTTTGGACAGGTTCTGTGAGATCTCCTGGAAGTAGACATTATAAAGATTTCTAATTGAAATGGATTGACCTTATTTAAAAAGAATTTAAAGAGACAGGCTTAGTTTCGAGGTCATATTTATACTTAGAGCTCAAGATATACCAGAAGATACCTTGGACCATGGAAGTCAGACCAGTCTCTTTGGAAAGAGGCTTAAAATTCTAAAGAGGGTTCAGAAATTAAAACTAAATGCTTATGAAATTACTGACTTTGAATCAGAACCATATCTGCCATAGTCTTTTTACTGGCCATTATTCCCTATTTTTTTGTATCTACTCTAAAAGGTGTTCAAAATGTAAAACTCATATTCTTTTCAGTACATCTAATCTTATGAAAACTAGCTTTTAAAAGCCATGTATTTATAACAGGAGAACGGAAAGTGTTAGGTTATCATAGTCCAATGTAAGTTTAATTTTTAAGACTCACAAAATCTCAAACTCTAATTCTCAATTCTGCTTTAGCTTTAACAAGTTTGCTTTTGATTTCTTTATTTTTAAATAAAAGATGTGGTTGGCATTCAGTTGAAACTCTCACATTTACTTCTCTTTTCTCTGGTAAACTAAGCAGATAGCCTAATTACACATTTTTTAGGAACTGCATAAAGTATAAACATTCAGAATAAACTGTTGGAAATATTCACTTGAACTCAATTTCCTTTTAAGCAGTCTAGTTTAGCCCAGTACTCTTCAAAGGGTCATTTGTAATGTCAACCCACTATAGAGTACATCAAAGGAGCTTGTCACTAATTGATTACATTTCTCTACCACCATGATTCACAGCGCTATAGGGACAATTACATAACTGTTTGGGTTTTGCAAAACTGTGAGTTTAAGTAAACACAATTCTTTGTTATTATGATCCCTAATGGGCATATGCACAGTAAGTATCATAATATGTAACTAGATCTTACTACGTTGTCTATCTGACTTGTGACTCACAAAAATCCCTCTTTTGTGGCAACTGGAGTTCTGGAGAACAGCTGCTGATCTCACATTGAAATTAAAAACATTTGAGTTGTTTTGATTTATGTTAGCTCCCATGGGAGGATAGAAATGAAAAATGGATGCTTTGTGTAAACAAAATACCATTTCTCCAAGCCCTATGAAGAAATATACAGATACATTTCTTTTATTGAAATACAGGGAGTCCCTGTTACGATATTGTTAGAAGGGAGGATGACTAAAAATACTCTGAGAAACTGCTAGAATTTTCTTTTAATCAAAAGTGTTCTGAAGGTGCAACTTTATTCTCCTACCGCTAAAACCTAAGTCTGAATATTGCATGATGCTCTAATGAAATGTAACCAGCAATAAGGATGATTAAAATGATACACTCTCAGGAAAGCTTAAGAAAATAATTTTCTATTCTTCACAGGATTTCTCCCCCCAAAATCCAATGTCTTAAACTTTAGCATTTCATTCAATGTAAAATCATTTGTACATGGATGAGTGGAAATAAATAGTGTTCTCATACTGATAATTATTAAATGCATTAATGTAGACTTCTGTGATGTGGATACGTATATTTTAAAATTTCAGTTTACTTTAAATACCTCTTAGTAGGGACAGGAGCAGGTCCTTTTATATGAGAATTCTCTTAGGATCTTGTGAAAACAGATCATGAAGAGAACCTATAAGCACACCAGCTGGTGTGATTGACTGGCAACACACGAACAAAAAGCCTCAGGGTTTAAAGGTACATTCCCCTCCTCCCCCACCTAGCTCATTCTGTACTGCTTATTTGATTTTTCTTTCTTTCTTTTTTTTAAAGGGGTCCCTGACCTGGTGAGATTATGAAGGACCAAGCACATTATAAATGATAATGTGCCTACCCTCAGGAAGCAGGGTTTAAGTGTCAGAGTTTTTCAGTAGTCCATGTGGTCTATTTCTCTACTTTATGGTCCCTTTGAAAAGACTGAATCATTCTTTTTAGTGAATAGCAATGAAATATTACTTTAGCTTAGGAGTAGAATTACATTCTTTTATTTTAGGATGTCCTGAAACAAAATGCCAGCCTATTCTTACACTTCCTCTAAAATGGTTTTCAAATTACCCATCAAAAAAGTTGTTTTTTATTAGTTTTAATGGGTTAAAATATGTAAACCAAGTTTTAAATAATTTAAAATTAATGAATATTCCAAGTGCAAGTTCTTCATTAAAGTATATATTAAAAAATTTTAGCAAGCAGGAAGATAATTTCTATTTCTTAGAATTCCACTAATTAAGTTATCTATAAAAGATTTTATTTGAAAATTTCCATTTTCAACTCTTTAGAAGAAAGAAGTTATGGGTTAAAATATCTGAGTAAAATTTTCAAACATGTTCAATATAATGACAAGTACTACACAGAGTATAAATACTTCTCTTGAGTCCACTGTATTGAGAATACTTCTACATATAAACAGATTTAATAAAAACACACAGAGAAGTTGGATACTTTCTTTTGGCTCAACTGAACTTTCCATTTCTATGCATTATAACAATATAGTATGCCATTTGACGTAAAGGGGCTGTATTCTTTTCACCACTAAATATGTGTTATCAGGTGTACTAAAATTCAGATCACATTAACAGAAATCAGTTTTCATGTTTTCAGTTAATTATTTTTAGATATAATGGAATTTAGAGAAAAGAGTGGGAGCTTTAGAATTATAGAGACCCAGTTTGAATTCCAACTGCAACATTGATGAGAGTCTGATGTTTAGTAAATTATTTAATTCTCTGGGTCCTGAATTCCTCATCAGGAAAGGGGATTAATATGTGGCTTAGTGGGAATTATGGAGATATGTAAAGCACATGGTCAAGTTCCTGACACATGGTGAAGATGTTGTAATTTTCATTGCTTACGGAATTAAATCATGTATGCTAGGATACCTGCTCTATATTTATTGACAGTTAATACTTTTAATTACCTTATTTTCAAATCCAATCAAGTTTAGCAATGGTAACAGTATCCTGAAATTTTATCTGTGCCAATAAATAGTCATTTTTGTAGGAAATATAAACGAGGTAAAATAATTTTTTAACAGAAAGAAATTAAAATAAGAAAACAAGATAGCTTTTTCTCTTTTTTTACATATGTACATGAATTTTTGCCAGTTCAATAGAATTCATCCATTTAAGAAGAGTTTAGAATTATATTTAAAGTACTGAGTTGCATTTGTAGTAGTGTTAGTCACTCAGTCTTTGTGATCCCATGGACTGTAGGGCTCCTATGTTCATGGGATTTTCCAAACAAGAATACTGGAGTGGGTTGCCATTTCCTCCTCCAGGGGAATCTTCCCAACCCACGGATTGAACCCATATCTTTTACATCTCCTGCATTGGCAGGCAGGTTCTTTGCCACTAGTGCCACCTAGGAAGCTCTGAGGTGCATTTGAGCAAGGATCAAAATGGAAGATGGTTTTAACTGTCAACTACTGTAGAAAACATTACAAACAAGAAATGAAAAAAAATCACTAGGACTAAAAGATATATAAAATTCTCAAAAAGATGTTTTAACTTGTAAAATATTAATTATATAAGAAAAGAAATAGATTTCAAAATAATATTTATAAAACATAAATGAGGATTTCATTTTAACATGAGATAAATGTCTTACAAAGAATAGATGGTATTGTGAAATGTGATAGTGTAGATTTTCAACTTAAAAACTGTAGTGTTGACACTTCCTGTTAGAAGGCTTATGCTTATACTTTTTCTTCAAGTAAATCTTTATGTTGCGGAACACCCTTTATTTGAAATAGGTTAAAATTCTATCTTCAGTTTGTCACCCACTTTAGGGTTGATTGATGATAGTTTGAATTGATATTTGCCTTGGCATGCTTCGTTAGCTCTCTTGAAACAATCTAGGTTGCATTCCAGCAGCCTATATGTCCATCAACAGATGAATGGATAAGAAAGCTGTGGTCCATATACACAATGGAATATTACTCAGCCATTAAAAAGAATTCATTTGAATCAGTTCTACTCAGGTGGACGAAACCAGAGCCTATTATACAGAGTGAAGTAAGCCAGAAGGAAAAACAAAAATGCAGTATACTAATGCATATATATAGAATTTAGAAAGATGGTAACGAGAACCCTGTATGCAAAGGGGGACACATGTATACCCATGGCAGATTTATGTCAATATATGGCAAAACCAACACCATAATGTAAATAAATAAATAAATAAAACTAAGTGCTAATGGAAAAAAAAAAACAACAATCATATGCATTCCAATGAGGGGCATATCTAATAAAATTTTCAAAACCAAACACAAAGAAATATCCCAATCAGTATAAACAGGCAATAAATGTTTCAAAACAATAATAAAATTGAAAGATATTTTCCCTTTCCCTTCAAAAGCTGAGAGCTGTCTTTTAATCATACTAAATAAAGGCATACCCAGAAAAAATAAAAAATGGGCAATATTGAGCTCTGGAGCTGACCCTGGAAACAAATTTTAGGGAAAAATATTCTAACTTCATAAAATGAATCTAATATTTAAATGATATTTTAGTACGGGTGCATAAACCTTATCTCTTTTGATTGTATGTGTTCTACCCACTCATTCACCATCTACAACATTGTCTTTGTGAATGTTACATTCCACACTATTCCAATCAGGAGATAAGTAAAATGGTTAATGAGGACAGATACACCACACAGGGTTTATTTTTGGCCAAAGTAAAATGAAGAGGCCAGACAAAATTCCAGGAACTGCGTGTTAGTACAGGAACTATACACACTATACACATGTTTGAGTAATCTAATCAGCCTCTGCTCTCCTTTGCATACACAAAGCTACTTCCTTGAGCATTTCCACATTTACACTGCTCACCACTTGATATGGTTCATTAAGTCAAAATTAAGTGATGAGAACAGAGAATGGAATTCTCTCCAATTTATTCTCTAATTGTCAGCGCAATTCTGAGAGAAGTCAAGATGCTTTAAAACACTGGACTACAATATTTCTTTCAGTTTGGTTCATGATACCTTTTGAGCTAGATATCTAATGTGTTGTCTAAAAAATTATGTTTCTAAAGTGAAATATCTCCTAACTCCTTCATTTGGGGCTCCATTATTTTACAATTTCTGTGTAGGACTAGCGTTTTGACCAAATTGTATGCAGTTTCCAAAAAGAGTCAATTTGGTTGTCCTTCAGTTTTAAGTTCATTTTATCTGAATTGATGGAACACACTAAGTATTATATATTTAGATATGAAAAAGAAAACATTGTTTTAAAGCTAATACCAGTAGAAGAGAAACTAAAGAGGTCTCCTTTGTTCTTTTAATTTTTGTCTACAACACTGTGCAAACTTGTATAACACAGTTTAATTTATCACAGAAAGAGAAAAGACTATATCATTCAAGCAACCTACAGCCACCTAAATTGGCATCACATGAAGAAATGGCAAAGTAACCTGGGAAATGAGTAGGGGTAATTAAATGTGATATTGAATTTGGTTTGCAATTCTCCTTTTATATTAACTATAGGGGAACTTTGAATCCAATCATGGGTATCCTTTCCTTCACCCATAAATATGGAGAATGTAATTCCTTTTTGTCAGTGAGAAAACTACCCAAGAAATACATTGTTCATTCTGAAATTCTGAAAGTTGGCAGGGGAGCAGGTAAGGAAGTACAAAGCTTTGGTCCTATGTTCTGGTGAGAACTAAACAGTGTTTCTAAAAGGATGGTGGGCCAAAATTTCTTGATACCCCTCAATTTTCAGTTTTTTGAAAGTCAGTCTTAATAGAATGAAACTTCTATTATAAAGCCCTTTGGTAACAGAAAGTATTAAGCAGATAGATGCAAGGGATTATTAGTTCATTAAAATGAAAGAAGCTGGACTCATTACTACAGGTAAACAATTATTCTAGGATGATTTAAATATACTCTGAAAGTAGATTAATGTCACATAAGGAATTACTACTTAGTGACTGGATTCATTAAGGACTATAGTTGACCACAGAACAAGTGAGTTTAAACTGTGAGGGTCCATATATATACGTGGATTTTTTTCAATAAATATTATGGTGCTATGGGATCCATGGTGGTGAATCTGCACATGCAGAACTGCATATACAGAAAGCTTAATTTGAGAATTGAGAATCCTAGGACTCTGGAATTCAAGCGGGTCCTGGAACCAACACTGAAGGACACATAGTGACCACTGTATATTTAATTTGTGCTGTGTGGGCTTAGTCGCTCAGTAGTGTCTGACTCTTTGCGATCCCATGGATTGTAGCCCGTAAGTCTCCTCTGTACATGAGGATTCTCCAGGCAAGAATACTGGAGTGGGTTGCCATGCCCTCCTCCAGGGAAACTTCCCAACCAGGGGATCAAACCCAGGTTTGAGACTAATTTAAAATTCAGAGGTTTGCAATGGGCTTTATTTCTTTTGATATATACAATTCCATGATATGAAGGTTTTTACTGTTGGAATGAGAAATCTGTGGTTGAGTAGGATTAAGCTGGCCCAAAGTTTCAGTGCTAGTGATGCAAAGTATAAATGAAACTGTCTTATTAATGCTGACATAAGAATAACAACATTCTTAAGTCAATAGTGGAGGGGGGGATTTTTTGCACTACTAGCTTATAACAAACAGAAAAAATTTTCTTATATGTTAAAATTTTTAACGTACATAGATGATTGAGAAAATGGAAAAACCTTAGGATACAGCTGAGACTGTTAAAATCAGAATCAATTTTGTGGAGTATTCCATCTCCAAAAGGCTTCTGAAAGTGATATGCAGATACTTAAAATTAGTAACAGGATATAAATCTGAGATAGTTTTTCTCATTGGAATTAGCAAGCTGATACTTACTACATAAACCTTAATAGCAAAATACATAAAAATAACACAAGTATTATTTGTAAGGCCTTCTTTGAATTGATTTTACTAATCCAGCCTTTTAAAATTTACAGATTTTAAATGAGTCTTTTGTGACAGCTGTAAAAATTCTGTTACACATTCTTGATAAAATATGGTGTCAGAAGGAGAAGAATATAGGTAGTAAATAAACCAAAAAAATAAAACTGACCTTTAAATTCAGAAGCTCAGATTTTAATCCAGTAAGCATCATTTTTTTTTAGCTCTTTCCTTCTCAAGATATCAATAAACAGTATTCTTTCATTCCCAGAACAATTATAGCATTCAACAACATATTTCATCTATGTGATAAAGTACCTTGAAATAGGTTCCCAAATGGGATAGAAAATTAGTTAAATAGTAATTTTCATCTACTAGGACTGATTAAAGGGGAAAATGGAAACTTTATTGCAAACATCATTTTCAATTACTTTCTAACACCCCATAAAAATTTGAAAAGTGTATATTTCTACATTTGCCTGCACTGTTGGGACAGATAGCCCAAAATTTACTATGAAAAATTATTCAAGGTAAACTTGTCAAACAGATTATTCAATTGCTCTTTTCTCAAATACAGAAATAAAAGCCAGGAAGAACTTTTCAAAGCAAAAGAAAGAGAATTTTTATTTCCTTAGTTCTTAATTCTTCAGGAAAAAGGAGAGAGTGGGGTCAGGGAAGCTCAGGATTTGAAGAAGGGCTTGCAAAAGTCATTCCTCTGCCTCCCCAAGACATTTCCTGCTGGAGAGATGGGAGCATCGATCAGCCAGTGTTACCTGAGCCAATCTGTTTACCTCGGACTGTAAATCACCTCAGTGGATCTTAGCCCTGGACCCCTCTGAGATGTCCTGTTCAACCTACAAACATTATCCATTTACAGGCTATCTTTTTTTTTTTTTGTAAGTGAAATATAAACCCTATACATTTCAGAAAAAAATGTGTTTACACAACCAGATGATTTCACATCTGGTGAAACAGAAGCTGCCATTCTATAAAAACAACTCTACAGTTAGGCTTAGGGTGTTCAGAAAATAGTGTGATACCTTGTAAAATATCACTGAACTATAAATTGATATAAACTGTACATTTCAAGATTTTAACAGGTTGATTAATTATTTAACATTTCTTTTAATTCATTTCTCTGAGAAGTCTCAACCTGCTGAAGTTATTTTTATTAGGTAAAATTACAGAATTACTGTAAAATAATACATTAAATATTCTTATTAGAGTTTTTAATAATTATTTCAATGCAGTATTCACAAAATTGAAATCTCTTGGTAACATGTCAAGTATATAGCTAAAAAAACAATAAAAATAAAATAGATTTGTTTTCTGATGGGTTAAGTGCATTTGGAAAAATCCATCTAGTGAACTGATTCATTTTGGAAATAATGTCTATATTGGCATGGGTAACATAGTAACAAGAAACAGGAAAAAAGATTCTATCAAGAAGCATGTATCTTCTATTTGAAAGCAATCACATGGTTTAAATTAATTTTCTTTTATCCTCTTTATAACAATAAGTGTCCTGTTTATAGGTAAAATATTTCTAGAATCTGTGGCTAATTTCACACCTACAAATTCCCACAAGCTGTTTGCTACATGGAAGAAACCATCTCTGCATCAGGTTACAAGAGCAACAAATGTTCTATGTCCTTAAACATATTACACTGTTTTATTATAAGTACTTGTAACATGTTTTTCCCCCATGGAAATGTTTTCACTAATTGGTAAAAGTAGAAATGGCTTAAGTTTTGTCTGCTATGTAATGAGTACAGGTATAGGGAAAGTAAAAATTCAAACAGTAAATAAAAGCCAACAGATCAAATCACTCCACATTTCCAATAACTTAAATTAGGGACTACATCTGGGACAAAAATGAAATCATTCAGACATGGGAAACTTGCACATTTGTGTTGGAATGTATCATTTTTAGCTTGTAAATCTCAAATTTAACTTTCATGATAAACCTCCAAATGCAAGCATTGACTTTGTATTTCTTCAAATTCACCTGTGGACCTACTATGCTGCCCAGTGCTGTGCCAGTCACTGTGGAGATGGCAGTGAGCAGAACAAGTTCCTTTCCTCATGGAAGAAAACAGACATTGGGATGATAAATTATGAACATATATGTCATATAATGACAAGTTCTATCAGAAGGAAGAAAGCAGGGTCAAGCAAGGGACTGAAGTGGTATTTTATGTCCTCTGGTTTGAGAGGTCCTTGCTGCTAATATGAGATTCGGAAGGAGATCTGAATGCAGTGAGAAACAACCATTGAATTAGGTCCTAAACCTGTTATTTGGCTCTTTGAACTGATCCGTAAAATTAAATTGTAAATTGATAAGTTGGCCAATCAACAAAGATGACATTTTAGAGATACTTGATATTATCTTCAATTTTTCACTATGATTATTGTATAATGATCAGATCTATTCTCAAATTTAGTATGAAATAATTGGAAAATATTCGAGGTTAGCTATTAGTACTGCATCCAGGGGCATCCCCGGTGGCTCAGCAGTAGGGAATCCACCTGCAATACAGGAGATGCAGAAGACATGGGTTTGATTTCTGGGTCAGGGAGAACCCGGAGGGGAGGAAATGGCAATCCACTCCAGTATTTTTGATGGGAAAAATGCCATGGACAGAGGAGCCTGATGGGCTAAAGTCCATAGGGTTGCAAGGAGTCAGACATGACCGAGAGACTGAACACACACTCACTGCATCTAGAGAACAAACTTTAAAGTAAAGAGCTATCTCCAGGAGATATTTCTCAGTCAATATACAGCTAAAACATGGCCCCAGAAGCGCTGTTCCCACTATAGGTTAATGCTACACTACAAAACAGAAACAAAAACCAACCATAACCTAATTAAATATCAGTAGTTAACAGAGTGATCTTAAGAATCACCTGAAGATTTGTGAAGGGGAAAATCTAGGTCCTCTTAGGCTATTTCATGTTTATCTGTACATGTGGCAAGGAGGCGGATGTACCTAGAGCAGCAATGAGGAGCTAAATGGCCATAATACAGTTAAAATCTGAGTCATTCTATAAAGATATTAAATAGCTTTCAAAAATCAAACAACTTGAGTAAAGAAAAGCCCTACTAGAGAAATTTATGGCCATCTGTATTGGTCAAAGATAATTTTAAATGTTGTATGGGATTGTGAAATATGAATACCTTTTACATAATTATTAGAAGATAATTTGGATGAACATACCACTTCCAAATCCTAAAAATCAGGAGTATTTAATGAAACACATTGTATTCAGCCAATTGCCCAAACATTTTTTTTTTTTTGGCTGTATATAATAGTAGTCACAGCAAAATAGTGGATATGAAAAAGAGACAAACCGTACATTTAAAATTTAGAAACTACTCAGAACCTATCCAAACAGATGTGAAATTGTTTTCCTTTGAACCACATTTAACTATCATTCCATTTGCTTACTTTTTTTTAACATAACTATCTAATTGAGCATTCACAATCTAATAAAGTGCACACCAGGACCTACGCAGACCTCTTGTTAGGCCCTGAAGGGTAAAGGTTTTGTATCACTTCCAGATTTTCAATTAGATCCTAATTATAACATGCTTCATTTAAAGCTACAGGAATCCCGACCCTGTCAGCACTAGTGGACCATAACATGTCTGTCTTAATTAGATCTGATTAGTTCTGGGCCCAGCTCACATTGTGTACCCTGATTCTGTTAAAAGCTGCTCATCTGTTTGGCAGATGAGCTGGTGTGGAAGAACCTTATTCATCATGTTGCAAGAGAGTGTGTTTCCTCACCTTTCTCTCCTGGGATGCTGGGCCTTTTGATATTCCATAACTCCATAGGATCACCCAAATAATGCACCTCACTTGTCACTGGTAGTATGGCGGAGCTGGAAGTGGAAACCTCAGCTGCTCAGCAGCTACTTGGAAGCACTGTGAGCTTGTCCCACTCTCCTAATCAATAACATTCTATTGCAGATTTCAAGTTTTCCAGTGATTGACTTATCTCATGCATTTTGTAAGCCTGTATTATCACTGTTGTTGTTTAGTTGATAAGTCGTGTCTGACTCTCTTGTGATGCCATGGAGGGTAGCCTGTCAGGATCCTTTGTCCATGGGATTTCCTAGGCAAGAATACTGAAATGGGTTGCCATTTTCTGCATTACAAAAAGACTATATGAACTAATACTTGGCATACATTTTCTAAAATCCTATCCATTTTCAAATATAATCATCAGTGTTATCAATTTCATATGATATAAGAGCTGTTAACTCTTAAACAGTGTGGTGATATCCACTGGAGTTTTTTTCTCTGGCATTTTCAATTTGCTTCCAGAAGCCACCAGATGAAAATGTCTGTATTGATTTTTTTTTTTAATTTGATACACAAAGCTTATTTCAGGACTAATGATTCACAAGCCATCAGAACATCCTCATTTACTCTGCTTTGTACCTGGGCAGCATTTTGATAATGGTTGAATTAATATTGGGCATTGACATCTTTATCTATAGTTAATGGGACTTCTCATTTACTTGTGAGTAATAGCTGATGGTTATCTGATTCTCTGGTAGGGATCAAATCCTTGTCTCTTATGTCTCCTGCATTGGCAGGAGGGTTTTTTACCACTAGCACAACCTGAGAAGACCCATTTGTTTTTACATATACTAATTTAATCCAAATATCAATTCTTACAGGGATGCACCACTATTTAACACTATGGAGTACATAATTTCAATTTTAAAGTGAGAAAATACATAGAATGTGGGATTAAATAAATTTCCCAAACACCCAGTTGAAATTGCAAGGTAGGATTTGAATTTCTTTCTACTCTAATGGGCCTTATATAAGATTTATTTTGTCTAGAATTTAGAGTCCTAGGGATAGGAGAATGAGTTTTTCCTGATTTCTATTAGAGTGTAACTATAACTTTGGTCTCACTTTAAACCCACCACCTCCTTGTGCATCCAGCCTTCTTTAGAGTTCTCACACACATCAAGTTCATGTCAACCTAAGAGCCATTGCCCTAGCTGTTTGCCTTGTGTAGAGATCTGTAATCCTGAATATTGACAGGGTCCTCCTTCCTGTTACATCTTATGACTTAGTTCACATCCCAGTCCTTCAGAAAACTTTTCGCTAACCTCCTTGCCCCAAAATAGTATTTCTCTAGCCATCAATTTCTCACATTATTCTCTACGTTTAAATTTTTGCCACACCTAATACTCTCTCACATTAACCTTTACTACTCTTACAAAGTCATGAAAGCAGTTACTGATCTTGTTCATGGTTGTTTCCCCAGACTTGGAAAGGTATCAATAGTTGGCACAGGTGAGTTCAATAAATACTTCAATCATGTACAGTTAGATAAACTATCAATAGCTATTGAATTCTACTGAAAGAGGAAATTGAAGAATTACAGTCAAGTAGTCATTTATTTAGGGCTTCCCCAGTGGCTCAGCAGTAAAGAATCTGCATGCACTGAAGGAGCTTCAGGAGATTCAGGTTCAATACCTGAGTCAGGAAGATCCCCCAGAGGAGGGCATGGCAACCCACTCCAGTATTCTTGCCTGGAAGAATCCTATGGACAGAGGAGCCTGGTGGCCTACAGTCCATAGTGTCGCAAAGAGTCGGACATGACTGAAGCAACTTAGTACGGCACACACGGTCATTTATCTAACCTCAGGGAATGCAGCCAGAGACCACAGTCAGTACTACCGGCTTATTTCATTAAGGTCCAGTGCCCTCACAGTGAGAAGTAGACATCCGAGCTCTAACTCTTCTGCCTTTTTTTTTTTTTTTTTTACATCTAGTCTCCAATTTGCAACCTAAACAGGTATACAGTTTTTAGTCTCATTTCTCTGGGCCTGAGAGCTAGTGTTGCAAATCTACTTAGCACACCAAGCTATTTCAGTTAAGTACATAACTTCTTTTCATTCCTCAACTTCCCACTCAATTCCACCCCATCCCTCCATCCACCAACCCTTTTAACAGGTATTGAAGTACTGCCGCTAAGCATCAATACCAAATTAGACTGAGGCATATTATGCTATTCATTTTGATGATTAGTGCTAATCAGACTGCTTAAATTTTACATATTCTTTGCTCTTCCTCTGATACTTGAATATTGCCACACTCTAGGACTCCAGAGTTACCCTACTACTCCTTAAATATACTGTCTCATAGATTCTCTCTGCTGATGCAGATTTAAAAACCATCCATGAATGTCTCCAAATTCCTATATCCATCCCAGATCTACCTGCTTAGCTTCAGATCCACTTATGCAAACCCCCACTCACTGAAAATGAGAAATTTTAAGTGAGAAATAGAGAAATTTTAAGTGTTTACCTCTCTGGTCTTTTACCAACATTCTTCCCCATGACTCCAGATGCCCCGGGTTTGATTTAGAAAATGTTATCACCGTGTCTTGTAAACTCTATTTCCAGAAAGTATTTCTCAAATCCAATCACTTCTTTATGTTTCCATTCACAGAACCAAGGTTTGTATAATTATCATTGGCTACTTGAATTAATGCACTATTCTTCCCAATATTCTGCTCTCAAATCACTTGTGACCTTCAGAATGAGGTCTTTCCTGATCTTCATATTTAGATGTAGATCTCCATATCATGAGCCATTTTTAATTTCATTTCCCTACTTTATTTATTTCAATGAAAAAATCTATACCAGAGATCACATACTTTATTATTACACTCGTTTATTGTCTACATTCCCAATGGAATATGAGTTCACTGAGGTCAATTCCAGTGCCCAGAGCAGCTACTGACAGATAATAATGGTTGAAATATTATTTATTGAGTAAATATATAAATGAGAGATGTTCTACTCTAAATTGCAACTGTTCTTCAAAGCTAAGATACAATACTCCGACCAAACTCCTTCATGTAAATAGATCTCCCCAGAGATCATTGGGGACCCAATGGTCAATTTTTTAAGCATCTTCAGGCCTCTCTGAACTTGGAGAAGGAGTAATTTATTTTCGGGTTGAGATACTGACAGTTCTATATGTCTCTACCGTCACTATACACATATGTGTAAAAGAGCATCTATTCATTCACTACCTCATTCATTTAACATGTTTTGTAACTGTAACAACTGCTTAAAAAGAAAAACATAGAATATCTACCTACCCTTAGATATTACCATCTTTTCAGTGTTTTAATTTCTATTTAACTTCAGCAGATTAGATATTAAAATACACACATACATACACATACACATATATAACAGAGATGAAAGAAAAGTCATTCAATAAACCAAAGTTGCCATTTATAATCCCCCAAATACCATTTAATTTTTCAAAAGTATGATAGACCATAAAAAAAAAAATTAGGGGCATTCGAAATGCAGTTGCTGAAAAAAATCACATAGTTAAAAAGTTAATAACATTCCAAGGAAGTTTTAAGATACTGGCAGAAAATAGACTGCAATTTTATGCCTTTTCACTAGAAAATTTGACAAGGGTACAGATTTGAAAGCAACACCCTATTTCACAAACTTTTATCCCTACTTTTAATGTGCAACCTCTTGTGTGATTAAGAGAAGGGATTGTCTGCAGACAATGGATTTAGTGTATGAAGCCAAGAAAATTTTCTTTCAGTACTTTTGGGAGTTTTCTTATAAAACTTTATAAATCCCTTTCTATATAGCACAACTAGAAGAGACTGCCAGGTTCTAGTATTTCTTAGTGTCTGGGATCCCCATAAACATAATGATTACTTATGGCTAATGTTTCAGAGATTACAAGTTATGTGCAAAGAGACAGAAGCCTAGTGTCAATATTTAGATGAAACAATCCTCTCTTTTAGCCCCATTTGCCAAGTTCTGACAACCCAATCCATACACAGGTGGGAAATAGTCCCTTGAGAAAGCCTATATCACATGTTGCTAAGTTACTAACCAGTTAAAGAAAACTGCATAAATTTAAGAAAGATTAAAATGCTTCTATACAGTATATCGTCAGCAATATGGATTTGAGTCATATAGTAGCTATTTAAAGTTATGTCAGAAAACCAGACACTTGAGGATGAGAAATGAAGATAAATAAATGTAGATATGAACCCATACAGTTATGTTAAACTTCGCAGGTTAAATTCACAGGCATTATTTGTAAAGATCCTATTCCTTTTGTTTGTCTTTACCTAAAGTTAGAATAAAATCCAGCCTAAAATTCAGGTTTTAGGCTTATTCCATAGAAAGCTAAGAAGCTTTGGTGTTTCACATAAATTTTAAGAATGTGAATTGTCTATGATCTCCTGATTCTCTCTAAGTCTCATATTGTCCCATAAAAGCTTAAAATTGTAGTCATATTATCCATGCTTGGATGTTTCCCTTCAGAGTTACATTTTTAAATTTATTTTGAATTTGGATTTTGAGTTTACAATATAAAAATCTGATGCAGGCTTCTGAAAATCCTTGTCACTTATACTTTCAATAAATGCTCATTGTGCAATAAGAGTTGTTGTGGGGTGTTGTCATAGAGAAGTGAAAAGCACATAAAACATCTCTGACTTTACAGAGCTTACATTGTAGTGGGGGTAACGATCATATCCAAGGTAAACAAGAAAATGTATAGTATTTTAGAGAGTGGTGAATGTTAACTGGAATGACTATTTAGAGAAGAAAATTTGTTGATTTGTGGGTAGAATTGTCAGAGTATTTTCTGAGAGGAAATGAGTTCTAGTATAAAAGACAGTTTTAGTGAGAAACATGGAAAATTTATCCTTGATATTGGGAGAGAGTTTCAATTCTGTTGGCAGGAAAATAGGTAGATAAATGAATGTGGTGGAGGTGGTTTGTTGAAATTATTTTATGGTTGTGTTTATGTTGTTAGAGGCTAAGTTGAAATAAAGTAATGTAATCTAAAGGGATGAAAAATTATTAAGGAATTGTCTGGAAGGTTGGGAGAATGAATAGATTAGGAATTATAATACAGATGTTCAAGAGTATCAAGGGCCCACCTAAAGTTATTAAAGCATTTTATTCATTCACTTATTTCCTACTTTCCTTATTTTGATTATTTCTGACAAGGTTGTATCATTCTGAAATTGCATCAGATACTATAATGATTATCAAGAAAGAATGCAGCTGTCCTGTACATCATAGCACATTATTCATAACTTTAGAATACTGAGACAAGCAAATGAATAAAGATAGTGACACACTCTTATTACATGCTGTAATGCTTAATGTGTGCCAATTTACAATTTTATCATCACATACATAGACAATTAATTTATGTTTCTAAAAATGTGTTTTGTCTTTACAACTGACTTGGAATTATTTATATTCTATGAATTAGTTTCTGTTTCTTTATAGAGAGAACTAAACAAATGGCATCTCCATTTTCAAATAAGCAAAAGTTACTTCCTACACATGTATGTATGCATGTATGTTAAGGATGACATCAAATAGGAAAAATAAATCATCACAAGTGCTGTACTACCCACTGATTATATATTATCTTCCCAGCTCACCATGTAGAAGTGATAACTTTCTTCCTTGAATTCCATGGTTCTCTGTGTATTTCTTAAATATTCTTACCCTCTAATTTTGTTGTGTAGGTTTCTGTTAGCTACCCAGCTAGATTTTCAGGTCCCTCAGAGAAGTACAGAACTGAGGTCAACATCATCATTTCGGGAGCCAGACTATCTGGCACTTTCCTTTTTCTTGTAAGTTATAGCAAATGCTTCCTTTACTTCAGAAGTCATACATACTTGCGTGCAGACACACCTACCCACATATACACATAGAAACTAACCAACCAAATGGTGCCATTTTCTACTTGAGTAATCTTGGGAAAAGGTTTTAGTTATATGAATGTATTCTTTTGCAAAATGTTCATAATAGTATCTCTTAACTTATAGACTTATGCATATTAATATAAATAGTATAATGAAAGGGTTTCAAATACTGTCTAGGAGACATGTGGATTAAGGTGTCAAAGTAGGAAAATTCTGTGCTCACCTTCTCCCATAGACACATCAAAACTACAGCTATAGACAGAATAAATATCTCTGAAAACAATCTGAGTACTAACAGACCACATCTACATGTTCCACAACTTATTTAAAGGATATAAAGAAGAGGCAATATCAAGATAGGACAAAAAAAGAGAGACACCATTTAGACAGAAGCCACACCACCAGGGTGGTGACCCATAAACAAGAGAAATATAATAGCAATGTCCCCCTCTGAGGACTGAGAGGGCTGAGCCCCATAATGGGGGACCTGGACCAGGAAACTGAGCCCCAATAACATCTGACTTTGAAAAACAGTGGGGCTTATACCTTTGAGAGCGAAATGCTGTAGGAAAACAAGACTTGGTTTTAGAAGGGCTTGTGTGCAAACTCACTTGCTCCAAGTTCCAGATGAGAGGCAACAGCTTGAAGAGCACCTGGGTCATACAAAAAGAAGATCCACTGACTAATAACAGGGCAGGTGCTGAAGAGCAGGGATCTGCTGGAATTTTCTATTGACAGGAGCACTGGTGGGCACCATTTTTAAAGAAACACTCCTTCACTTAGCTGGTCTGATGCTGGAGGGTGGGATTTCTGACATGCTCAGTCAACCTAGTTAACGTCATGCACCCCCACCACGGTGTTCCCTTGAAGACTTGCCTCAACCAGCCTGCCTGCTCTGGCCATTCTCTTCAAAGGTGCTCCTGTTCTACTCCACCGTGTAGGCAGCCCCAGCCAGAACCGGCAACCCTCCAATGTGCTCCATGGGGCCATACCTGTACCTTAGTGTGCTCCCAAGAGTCATGAACAGGCCTGGAAGCCAGGCAGGCTGGGAGCTAGACATATTCAACACCACATCTGTGATAATCATGGTCAGCACTCAGAAAGCCAGGGTGAGGACCAGCCCCCACAATTAGGACATTCATAGCAGTTGTAGATGAGTTATTCAGCCAGCTGAATCAGAGGCCACTCCCTCACTAACACTGCTGCTGCTAAGTCATGTCAGGCTCACTAATGCACCTGGAACAATTACGGCTTGATTTCACAAGAGGATGCATCTAGCTTACACAGAGCATATACCCACAGCATCTGGATCTGGTAATCAGAAGGGATTGTGCCACTGAGTTCCACAGTATACCTCATGCGTAAGACTAATATTTCAAGACTAAGAATATACTCCCTAATACATAGAAGCAAACACAAAGAGTGAGGCAAAATGAGGAGACAAAGGGATAGTTTCCAAATGAAAGAATACAATAAATTCTCCAAAAAAGAATGAAATAGAGATGAGCAATTTACCAGATAAATGGTTTATAATAATAGTTATAAACATGATCACTGAACTTGAGATAAGAACAGATGAACTCAGTGAGAAACTCAACACAGAGAAAATGTAATAAAAGCAAATCAGAGCTAAGAATACAATAATTGAAATAAAAATACACTAGAAGAAGTCAACAGAAGACCAAAAGATTCATAAGAATGGATCAGCAATCTGGAAAACAGGTGGTGAAAATCACTCAATCAGCCCAGCAACAAGGAAAAAAAATGAAGATAGCTTAAGGGAGCTCTGGGACAGCATTAAGCATACTAATATTTATATTACAGAGGTCTCCAAAGAAAAAGACAGAGAGATGGGGACATAACCCTATTTGAAGAAATAATGGCTGAAAATTCCTGATAAACGAAACCGACATTCAAGTCTAGGTAGCACAGAAAATCCCCAACAAGATGAACCCAAAGAGACTCACACCAAGACACATTACAATGAAAACATTGTGCTTAAAGATAAAGAGAGACTATTAAAAGCAGCAAGGAAAAACATTTTACTATGAAAAAGGAATTCCCCATAAGACAATCAGTTCATTTTAAAGTAGAAATACAAGCTAGAAGAGGCTGGCATGATATATCCAAAGTGCTGAAAGGAAAAAAAGAAGCTTATAATTAAAAATACTCTGTTCAGGAAGGTTATCATTCAGAAATAAAATAGAAGTAAATAACTTTCTAGATTAGCAAAAGCTAAAAGAGTTCATCACTACTAAACTGGTCATATAAGAAATGTTAAGGAGATCTGTTTACAATAGAGAAAGACTGTACTAGAAACAAATAAATCATGAAAGAGAGAGCTCTCACTGGTAAATCAAACATACAGTGAAAGCAGTGAACCAGACTACTAGTTTGAAGCTAGCTTTTTGTTTTAAAATAAATTAGTAAAATCATCTTTATTTAAAATAATCAATATGCAAAATAAAAAGATGCAAAGATGGCAAAGGCATAAAATGTGGGGTGAGAGAGAGAATAAAAATGTAGTGCTTTCAGAATATGTTCAAACTTGAGCAATTGTCAAATGGACTTAAAATAGACTGCATTAAACATAGGTTGTTATATATATATGAGCATCAAATTTACCACAAACCAGAAACTTACATACATGCTCAGTCACTTCAGCTTGTGTCCAAATTTATGACCCCATGGGCTGTAACCCACCAGGCTCTTCTGACCATGGGATTCTCTAGGTAAGAATACTGGAGTGGATTGCCATGCTCTCCTCCAGGGGCTTTTCCCAACCCAGGGATCAAACCCACATTTCTTATATCTCCTGCATGGGCAGATAGGTTCTTTACCACTAGCACCACCTGGGAAACCCTATAAAACCTATAATAGATACACAAAAAATAAATAGGAAAGAATGAAAAAAATAACACTAAAGAAAGTCATCAAATCACCTAGGAAGAGAACAAGAAAAAAAGAAAGAAACAAAACTATAAAACAACCAGAAAACAACTAACAAAATGGCAATAAGTACATACCTATCAATAATTACTTTAAATGTAAATTGACTAAACGCTCCACTCAAAAGGTATAGGGTGGCTAAATGGATAACAAAAAAAGTCACATGTCTATGCTGCCTACAAGAGACAGTCATCTAAGATCTGAAAACACATGCAGACTGAAAGCAAAGGGATGAAAAAGGATATTTCATGCAGAGTGAAATACAAAGAAAGCTATACTTAGACAGAATAGATTTTAAAATGATAACCATAAGAAGAGACAAATGAGGGCGTTACATAAGGGATGTAATACTTGTAAATATCTTTGCATCCCAAATAGAAGAACCTAATACACAAAGTAAACATTAATAAATAAAGCGAAATACTGATAGCAATATAGTCATAGTAGTGGAACTTAACATCCCATTTATATTAATAGATATAGTCTAGAGAGAAAAAGCAATTAGAAAACATTGGCTTTAAACTGCATACTACATTATATTGACCTAATAGTTATACATAGAACATTCTATTCCCAAACAGCAGAATACATTATTTTCAAGTGTACATAGAATAGTCTCTGGGATAGATCACATATTAGGTCACAAGTCTCATTAATTTAAGAATATTGAAAACATATTTTCCAACCAAAACAAAATAAAACTAAAAATCAATTAATAAGAGGAAAACTAGAAAAAAAATCAGAGACATATGGAGGTTAAATAACATGTTATTGACCAGTGGGTAAATAACAACAACAAAAATCAAATTGGAAATTATAAAAGTACCTTCAGACAAATGAAAATGAGAAACAGAATTCTAAAATATATGAGAAATACAAACTCAGTACTAAGGGAGGATTTTATAGAAATACAGGCTTCCTCCCCCAAACAAGAAAATTTTTAAGCAAAAAATAAAATTTTACAGCTAAAGAAACTAGAAGAAGAACAAACAAAGCCCATAGTTAGTGGAAGGTATGAAATAAAAAACAGAGAAGAAATCAATGAACTAGACACTTTAAAAGTCACAGAAAATGTGAATGACACTAAGAGGTGATTTTTTGAAAACACACAAAATTAATAAAACCAGACGTATTCATTAGGAACAATAACATAAGAAATAAAAGGAGAGAAGTTATCAACAACACCACAGAAATACAAGGAATCATAAGAGATTACTATGCACCATTATGTCAACAAATTGGACAACCCAGAATAAAAGGATAAATTCCTAGAAATATATACTATTTCAAGACTGAATTGGAAGAAATAGAAAATCTGAATAGACTGAGCACTATTAAAAAAAATCAAGTCAATAATCAAGTAACTTCCAAGAAGCAAAACATCTAGGATCAGATGGTTTCCTAGGTGAATTCTGTCAAACATTTAAAGAATTAATATCTAGTCTTGTCAAACTATTCCACAAAATATTGAAGAGGAAAATCTCATTTTATCAGGCCAGCTCAAGAGTGATCAAGAATTAGGCATTGGGGGTATAGACATGGAGGTGGCAAAGACAAAAAAGAGGATGCTAGAAGCAATGGTGGAAGAAAAGTGTGAATCCTACGGACAAAGGAGCCTGGTGGGCTACAGTTCATGGGGTTGCAGAGTCAGACATGACTGAGCAACTAACACTTTACTTTCTTGATCAGTTCAGTCGCACAGTCGTGTCCGACTCTTTGCGACCCCATGAACCACAGTATGCCAGGCCTCCCTGTTCATCACCAACTCCCAGAGTCCACCGAAACCCATGGCCGATGCTGCCATCCAGCCATCTCATCCTCGGTCATCCCCTTCTCCTCCTGCCCTCAATCTTTCCCAGCATCAGGGTCTTTTCCAATGAGTCAGCTCTTCGCAACAGGGGGTCAAAGTATTGGAGTTTCAGGTTCAACATCAGTCCTTCCAAAGAACACATCAAACTGTATACAAAATCTGCCCTTGGTTAAGTGAGTACTAGATATGGTAGAGTGGGGGTCTCTACCATTTACAACTAAAAATGTTCTAATAGCTATTCAGTTAATTCTGTGAATAGGTGGCTTATCAAGTTACAAATTCCAAAATAAGTAGTTAACTTGTAATAGAAAAAGGTGCTTTAAAATAGAATTATCATTCATATATATATGTGTGTATACATATATATATATGTGTGTATACATATATATATACTTATTTTCTACTGTGCTAGTAATGTACCATTGTTTTATCTATAGTCATTACACACATGTACACACATACCTAAACATACACAAACATAAATAGCTATAACAGCTATAAAGTCTCTTCCCAGTATAAGGGAATCTTTTTGACTAATTTCTTTTGTAAATATGAATTACCTATGTGTTTTTGCAGTTTCTAGTAGCCACATTTAAGAAAGTAATAAACAGATAAAATTAATTTTATTAATATACAAATATACAAAATATTATAATTTAAACATAAAGTCAACATAAAATTATTAATAAAATTTTACATTTTTGACAACCAGTGTGTATATCTCTTGCAGCACTTCTGAATGGGCTCAATAGACTCATGTAGCTAGTAATTCTCAAACTGAACAGTATAAGTCTGAATTAATGTGTGGCTTAATTCTGCTCTCCCTAATAATACTGATCAATATATTTTCTTACTAGAAATAAAGGAAAGTTATCAAAAATGGCTTTAGAATATTTGGGAACATAGACTTAGCAGAATGTTGGGCATAACAGCAGGTTCTACATTTATTAAGTCAGTCTGACTAGTAAGCTCTTTGAATACTGCTGAGAAATAATTGGACATGATTAATGAATTAAATGGCTTAAGGGCAAAAGAAATATTTCCACAATGTTTATTTTTATTTAAGCAATAAAGTGAAAACTGCCTAAGTAGTAGATATGAAAATAGTTGTAGACATAGAGCTGCTTCTTCATGTGAAAATATGAAAAACAAGTTAAATGTATTAAATGCTAACATCTAATATAACTGAGATTTCCTGTTTCTGTTATTATAATTATGGCAGACATGCAACTTGGAGTACAGTGAAAAGAAAAACAAATGTCTACCATAAAATTTGCTTTCTAAGTACTTGAATAAAAGTTAAGAGCTGTCACCTATTGAAGTTTAACAAAGTTCTCTTTACAGTATTTTTAATCCTCCCAACAGCTCTATTGTTATTTTACTATTTACATATGACAAACTGAGATATCAAATAACTTGTTCAAGGTGAAGAGTTGCTAAGATATCTAACAGGGTAGATCCTTCATACATTTTCTAACTTTAGAATAGTAAATAAATTTCATGGAAAGATATATGTAATGTTTTAAGTAATATATTATTATGTTAACAAGATGTGTAGCTTCCCTGGTGGCTCAGTCGGTAAAGAGTCTGCCTGCAGTGTGGGAGACCTTGGTTCCTGGGTCAGGAAGATCCGCTAGAGAAGGAAATGGCAACCCACTCCAGTGTTCTTGCCTGGAGAATCCCAGGGACAGAGGAGCCTGGTGGGCTGCCGTCTATTGGTTGCACAGAGTTGGACACAACTGAAGCGACTTAGCAGCAGTGGTATACCTTTAATGTAATTTATATCAATATATATTTAACATAACAAACAGAAGGTTTTACTCAGGGCTACTTAAACTTAGATTAAACCATTGTTTATTTCTTGCTTCAGGGTAGATATAAAGAAATTTCAAATTAGTTGGCATGGAAATTTCAAATGAATTTGAGATAAGAAAATTACATTTAATGTTAGATGCTTTCACATTTGTTTCTGTTTAATCTTGAAAATAACAGAATAAGACTGATATTATCATTCCTATTTTATATACTAGGAAACTGGGACTTAGAAGGGTTCCTGTTCATAGTAGCAAATTGAGATTTTACTGTGTTTGCCCGACTACATTTCTGTTTTTTCATATACCGTCACTCTAAGTTGAGGAAAGTTGCAAATGTAAGACATTTAAGGAAATGTGTTTAATGGCATGAAAGGAGAGGCAATGTATTACTTTTTATTTTCATTTTTTTCTAAAAGAAGTGTTATTTCTAATCTTGTTCAATATCATAATAGCATGCTTCCAAATAAAGAATATAAATTTAGATACATGGTGCAATCTTTGTTTTAGGTGTTTTAAATATTACAATACCTGAAAATACAAAGTATAAATATTCATCATCCTCAAAAATTAAAAAAACAATATTTGCTTTCTGTCATAATGAAGATTCTCACAAATTCTTCCATCTATTCAATTAATGATCATGATCAAATATTTGTGAACTCTATTATGTCAGACATTTCTCTAGATTCTAGAGATATGATCGCACAATAAAGTATTGCCCTTTATAAAACTTGTATTCAATAGATAAGCAATATATAGAACAATTTTGATGGCTGTCAATTTTATGCAAAATTGGTCATATGATTATCCTTATAAAATTAAGCTATTAACACATGGTTGATGTTGCTTAAATTTGTTATTTCATAGATATTTGGGATTTTGAAGCTGGGAATGGAAATTCTCTATGTAAAAATTATTCTAAGTATAAAGGTAAATAATGGTATTAATTAAGCTAAGATGTTTTACTTCAATAGAACACATGGCTACTTGTTAAATTCTAGACTCCAAAGCAATAAAATTCAGTATCTTTCCCTTTGCCAATTGCTTTGTGACCCTATGCACTGTAGCTGGCCGGGATCTTCTGACCATGGGATTTTCGAGACAAGGATGGAGTGGGTTGCCATTTCCTGCTCCAAGGGATCTTCCCGACCTAGGGATCGAACTCATGTTTCCTGTGTCTCCTGCATAGCAGGCAGATTCTTTACTGCTTGAGCCATCAGGGAAGCCCCAGATGCAAAAAAAAAAAAAAAAAAAATTCTCATTTCCATCCTTCCATCCTTGGTAAATTTGTAAGGGTTATTGAAATGTGTACTGAATAAATGCAGCCTCTGCTCATTTTTGAGTTCAGAATCAACTAAAATTGTGAAGTGCTGCTGATATATTTTCCCAGAAGTATATTTGCATTTGGAAAGCTTTTATCCATACCTTTCCCCATGAGTTTAGATTATCTTTTAAATATCTAAATAATTTGTAATAACAGTAACTAAAAGCTATTTTACACTTATTCTGTACCAGGCACCAAGTCCTGCATACATATCTTTTGCACTCTCCTTGGCTTTCTTTTATTTGTGATACCATCAATATTTCATTTAGAGAATTATTTTGTCTATATGCAATATGATATTAATATTATAAAATCATGCACTTCTCTCCTTCAAAGGGCACTCAACATACACTGGTGTCTTTCTTCCTCACTCACTTACCCAAAACTGTAGACTGCAATTCAGAAGAACTGCAAGAGGATAAGGTCTGAGGTTTCTTCCTTTGAAATCAAATTATTATAGCCTTGAATGAAATGAACCCCATTGTAAGCAAGTTTGCAGACAAAAAAATTCCATTTCAGCTTAAATTGCACTTTTATTTCCTCAAGTAATACTATGCTCTGCTTCCTATGTCGATCAAACCAGAGAAAGGAAAGGGACTGGATATTTGTGACTTTCTCCTTAACAGGCATGAGTCCATATTCAAAAGTAAATAAAGACAAAGCAAATCTATAGTTTGAGTATAATATAGTCATTGACTGTATATATTGTTAGGGCTTCCCTGGTGACTCAGATGGTAAAGAATCTGCCTGCAATGCAGGAGACTCAAGTTTGATTCCTGGGTTGAGAAGATCCCTTGGATAAGGGAATAGCAACACACTCCAGTATTCTTGCCTAGAGAATTCCATGGAAAAGGAGCTTGGCTACAGTCCATGGGGTTACAGAGTTAAACATGACTAACACAACACACACACACACATATATGTATAGTTGCTCATTCTTATTAGCTTACACCAGTGTTTCCAAATTTTAGTATAAATCAGAATCACTTGGCATTTGAGATCAAAAATATCTTCATGACCCAGAGAATCATGGTGGTGTGATCACTCACCTAGAGCCAGACATCCTGGAAGGCAAAGTCAAGTGAGCCTTAGGAAGCATCAATACAAACAAAGCTAGCGGAAGTGATGGCATTCCAGTTGAGCTATTTCAAATCCTAAAAGATGATGCTGTGAAAGTGCTGCACTCAATATGCCAGCAAATTTGGACAATTCATTGGTGGCTACAGGACTGGAAAAGGTCAGTTTTCATTCCAATCCCAAAGAAAGGCCATGCCAAAGAATGTTCAAACTACTGCAAAATTGCACTCATCTCACATGCTAGCAAAATAATGCTCAGAATTCTCCAAGTCAGGCTTCAACAGTATGTGAACTGTGAAATTCCAGATGTTTAACCTCATTTTAGAAAAGGCAGAGGAACCAGAGATCAAATTGCCAACATCCGTTGCATCATAAAAATAGCAAGAGAGTTTCCAAAAAACATCTACTTCTGCTTTATTGACTATGCCAAAGCCTTTGACTGTGTGGATCAAAACAAACTGTAGAAAATTCTTTGAGATGGGAATACCAGAGCACCTCTCTTGCCTCCTGAAAAACATGTATGCAGGTCAGGAAGCAACAGTTAGAACTGGACATGGAACAGCAGACTGGTTCCAAATAGGAAAAGGAGTACATCAAGGCTGTATATTGTCACCCTGCTTATTTAACTTACATGAAGAATACATCATGAGAAATGCTGGACTGGATGAAGCACAAGCTGGAATCAAGATTGCCAGGAAAAATATCAGTAACCTCAGATATGCAGATGATACCACCCTTATGGTAGAAAGTGAAGAAGAACTAAAGAGCCTCTTGATGAAAGTGAAAGAGGAGAGTGAAAATGTTGGCTTAAAACTCAACATTCAGAAAACTAAGATCATGACATCTGGTCCCATCACTTCATGGCAGATAGATGGGGAAACAGTGACAGACTTTATATTTGGGGGCTCCAAAATCACTGCAGATGGTGACCGCAGCCATGAAATTAAAAGACTCTTGCCTCTTGGAAGAAAAGTTATGACCCACCTCGACAGCATATTAAAAAGCAGAGACGTTACTTTGCCAACAAAGGCCTGTCTAGTCAAAGCTATGGTTTTTCCAGTAGTCATGTGTAGATGTGAGAGCTGGACCATAAAGAATTGATGCTTTTGAACTGTGGTGTTGAAGAAGACTCTTGAGAGTCCCTTGGACAGCTTGGAGATCCAACCAGTCCATGCTAAAGGAAATCAGTCCTGAATATTCATTGGAAGGACTGATGCTGAAGCTGAAACTCCATTACTCTGGCTACCTGATGTGAAGAATTGACTCATTGGAAAAGACCCTGATGCTGGGAATGACTGAAGGCAGGAGGAGAAGGGGATGTCAGAGAATAAGATGGTTGGATCGTATCACTGACTCAATGGACATGTGTTTGAGTAAACTCCAGGAATTGGTGGTGGACAGGGAGTCTGGGCGTGCTGCAGTCCATAGGGTCGCAAAGAGTCAGACACAACTGAGTGACTGAACTGAGTGGTTCCAAACTTGAGTACATATCAGAATTATTTGGCATATGAGTTCAACCTCCAGTTTCTGATTTGCTATGATGGATTTGGTGCCTAAGTATCTGCTTTTTTTTTTTTAATTAAGATGTTACTAATACTGCTGGTCCAGAAATCACTGATTTAGATAATGGGCATAAAATCTGGATTAATGGCTGCTGAAGCTGTGTTTACTTGAACAAAATATACTATCAATCTGACTTAACCCAGGTACTCAGGCACTCTCTGTATAGGTCACATGAATACAAAGTACTACATCAGAAACTGTGGTAAAGCAAATTGCAAGACAGTCTCCTTTTTGAAAGAGTGCTCAGATTTAAGGAGGCTAAAAATCCCCCTTTGAAAAATTATCTGGGGGATACACGTAAGCCAAAAATGAAAACCGACAAGTATAAATTGGTATGTTAAATTCAACACATATTCTGAGGCCATTCTGGGAGGTCAAGAAGGCATCAAGAATGAAAGGATGCTAGAAATGAGTCTGAGAGATTAGAGGATAAGTAGGCATCACATAGACCAGGAAAAAAAAAAAAACCCTCATATACCTTAACACTGTTACTGACAAATGCTTGCAGTTTCTGGCAAAGGAAACTAGGTCAGAATGGGATAATTATAAAAAGCCATTCCTATCATTAGAAAAATACAGCTCAAAGCGTATTCCTTCCTTATTGACCATTTAGACCTATACGGGCCCATTTGCTGTCATATTTCTCTGAGCACTGTTTATCCTTTTCATTCATCTCCCTTCAGATGAGGGTTGACACACAGATACTCAAGAAATCTTTCCTGAAATAAGAAATGGAAAAAAGGATATGAAGAATTATATCATTTAAGGTGATTATTATGTTATAACAATTCCTGAAGCAAAAACACAAGAGAAAATGCAATTTTTTGCATTTGAAACACATGCATCTCAAGTTTGCAATAATTTAGTTTTATTCTAAATACATTATATTTGTAGTCAATGACATGTGTGGGAAGAATTATGGTGACTCTGATTTAGGATATCTTTCATATTTTATATCATATTTATAATTTCAGAAGTCTAAGGTACAGATCTCTAAAGTCCTAACTATTAAAAGACTATCTAGAATATTAGAAGCACTAGAATGCTTTGAATTCTAGCGATTGCAAGGTGATACAATTTGTCAATTTTCTGAGGTGGTGTACTTATTCTAATTTCCAATTAAAATGATAAATTAAACATATCATTAGTTTATTAAGTTTCATTTCCACAAAAAACTGTACATGCATTTGTCCATAAGTACAATGACTAATTGTATCATCAGTTCTAAAGTCAAAGCACAAATGAGACTGTTAAACACAATTTTCAAAGAGTAACACAGTATCACGTCATCTGAACGGTACATTATGCTAACAGCAGTCAATATAGCACTGACCTATAATCTGAGGGGTTTATAGACTGCTATTTCTTTTGATATGATATAGAAGTAGAAATCCTTTTTTATAACTATGTTTAGAATTAGCTTATAGAAAATTCAAGCTTTCTTTTATTAGAAAAACCCAAATCTAATTGCATCAGCCAGCCAGTGTTGAATGGCAGAGATAGTTCAAGTTCCATATTATGCATTTTTCTTAACTGAGTAGTACAGATGTGTGCTCCACACTAGAGCTAATCTCTTTATTGCTTTAATAAATCCTCAAGTATTTGCCCAACTACCATAATTCTTCTAGGAAGAAAAATTTCTGCAAAAACTGTACAAATGTAACAAGTGCAGTGTTCTAAAAGAAACCATTATTTTTAAACTGTGAAATCCTAACAGATGCTGCCTAAGTAATTGAACCAATAAGTAAACACAAAGGGTATCTGAGTGGGAAAACTTCACTAAAAGCCAGGACGCCTATGCCCTCCTCTCAACCTGGCATCACACTGGCCACCAAGCTTTCAGTTAGTATTTAGACATTTGCCCTCTCTGATAAGGCCTGTCATACAGCCTTACACAGGTTACTGTGGAGACTTTTGTAATGGAAAAGATTCAATAGTTCCATTCAGTGAATATTTGCTCAGCGTCTACTATCGTCCAAGCACTGGAAGGTTCACATCAAATCAAAGACATGGCCCATGATCTAATGGAGACAAACAGACAATCCTTACAGAGTGGATTAACAAAAAATCCTCAGTATATAAAGAAAAGGACTGCAGAAAGGGCTCAACACTCTAAAATCTAAAGTTTACAGAACTTATGAGCAGACAATGAGCTAGGAAGAGAAGTAGCTACTGTAAATAATGGGAGGGCAAAAGAACCTCTCTGGGAAGTGATATGAAATTTGAAACCTGAAAAGTGAGATTGGGGAAAAAAATTTCCCATCTGGAGAGTAAATGTATAAGAATCCAGGTAGCTTCCAAGTGTAGGAAAGACAGTGAAATTGCCACTTAGTCACAGTATAGTAAACACAAGAGAGAAGAATATCAGGTAAGACTGGAATGGTAGGAAGATCTTGTGTGAGCAGTACCTTGTAACCCAAATGTGTGAATTACTTGGGTACGGGAGGGAAAAATTGGAAGATTGGGATTGACATACACACAGTACTCTACATAAAATAGATATCTAGTGAGGACCTACTGCACAGCCCAGGGAACTCTACTCAGTACTTGGTAATGACCTATATGGGGAAAAAAATCTAAAAAAGAAGGGATACATGTATATGTATAGGTAATTCACTTCACAGTATGCCTGAAACTGATATAACATTGTAAATCAAATATCTCCAATACAAACTTTTTAAACATGTGTGGATTTCAACTTTTGTTTAGTGGAAAATTGCAGAGGATTGGAAGCAATGAGTTATATATTTTTATTTATGCTTTTGAAAAATTATACTTGGTGTCCATGAAGAAAATGACTCTCAGGGAGGCAAGAGTACAAATAGGGAGATCGGAGAGGAAAGAACAACAATCCTCAGGGTGAGAGTTGATGGTGGCTTCACAAAATGTGGCAGCTGTGAAGAGAGAGAGGGTTCAATACACCCTGATTTGTACAAAAGTAGTTTGTACTTGAGCTTCCCTGGTGGCTCAGATGATAAAGAGTGAGTGAAAGTTGCTCAATCTTGTCCAACTGTTTGCAACCCCTTGGACTATACAGTCCATGGAATTCTCCAGACCAGAATACTGAAGTGGGTAGCCTTTCCCTTCTCCAGGGGAGCTTCCCAACCCAGGGATTGAACCCTGGCCTCCCTTATTGCAGGCAGAGTCTTTATCAGCTGAGCCACCAGGGAAGCCCAGATGGTAAAGAATCTGCCTGGATGCAGGAGATCCAAGTTCAATCGCTAGGTCAGGAAGATCTCCTGGATAAAAGAAATGGCAACTCACTCCAATATTCTTGCCTGGAAAATTCCATGGACAGAGGAGCTTGGTGGGCTACAGTCAATGGGGTTGCAAAGAGTCAGACATGACTGAGTGACTAACACTTTCAGTTTACACTTTTCAGTTTGTACTTAAATGTACAAAGCTGTACATCACAGTATTTTAAAATTTCTCTAGACCCAAAGGCCCCTACATTTAAATTCCTAGAATTCTCCCTGAATATCCTGGTTTGGTTAATCCAGCAGAATGTTTCAAATGATCTAATCTTAAAAGTTTCATTTCATCTTTCACCTCTTAAACACAAATGTCAGTACACTTTTGAGGAGATAAGATGAAGAATGGCACTACTTAACATCTTTTCTAAAAAGGTAAAACAATATCTTGTCACCATCAGAATGTCTTCTGGATTAAATTATAAAAAATATACAAATATTGACATAATGGAATGAACTGGAAGAAGCTTCAAATGTTTGAAGTTAAACAGAAAGGAAAATTAAGACATAGCTCTGTGAGATACCCTAAGGAGGAAAATCAATCTGAATTGTCAAATACATCCCAGGCTCTCAGCAGGACAGTGGCCAACTTTTACCTTTCATGGAGAATAAAGATTATTCAGTAGAAGATTTTCAAACAAAGCAAATTTATTGGAATTTTTTGGATTATTGTATGGGATTGTGTGGGATTGGATTGGATTGTTTTGATATTAGGAAGCTCACTATAAGGACAAATATTGGATTGACCAAAAAGTTCATGTGGGTTTTTCCTAATACAACATAATAATTCTGATACACGGGTAATATGGTTGAGGCATGAAGACTGCTATCTCTGGGGCCAAACTTCTTGGGTTCAAATTCCAGCTTTGCCATTTATCACCTGTATAACTATCTGCAAGACAGTTAACCTCTCTGAGCTTCCCTTCTTCCCCAGTAAAGAGGGGCATTGTGATGCTCAAATGAGTAAATTTATGTGCAATATTTAATTACCATTAAGAAACTAAACACTTATTATTTACATTATACATAACTGATAGACAAAGAAAAGTAAGACAAACTTGAATTTTTAAGAAAGATCATTTAGTCACCATGAGAAGTATTTGAAGGCTACTGTATAGTCCTTTCTTTAGAAATATTTATATTTCAGGACTTCCTGAAAATTTTCACATATTTCAGCCTGTTAGAAATACTATAAATAAACTTAAATAAAATTAAAAGTACTTGACAATTATTAAGATGTATTTTAGTAAAATGTAATACATCATGATATGTATTATCTGAGTATCAAAATGTATTTTGGCAATTGAATACTCAGTAAGATATACACTTGACTATAAGTTTCTTACTGTTTAAAAAAAAAAAACTTAAAGCATGGCATACCTATTGGGGAAAGCATGTCAAGTGTTTGTTACATAGTGTCTAATGTATTTGGACTTTTTACTTTAAACATAAAATAGAGCCTCTGTGTTTCTCAGCCTTGTTATCATACTAAAATCATACAAACATGTACCAAAGCCATTAATCAGCATTCTATAACTGAAGATGGATTTCTTAAAATAAATTTTTAAAATATGGTTAGAGAACAGGAAAATATGTAATGTCCTCTCTTCTGGGGAAATAAATCACCATTTTGCTGCTCTTCTCACATGTCAAGCAGTAAATTTCATTGTCAAAATGTACAGAAGAAAGCAGAGGTCCCATGATCCATCCTCTGGTCCTCACCAATCCTTTGCTAACGGCTCATTCTTTGGGAATGATTAATGTGATAACTCCCATACAACAGACAAAATCTGCTTCTTTTCAGTTCCTGCTGACAATGCAATAGTGGAAATACAACTCCGTATGAAACAGAGTTTCATGGATCTGACCACATTTTTGTTTACGTTGGTGTACTAGAACAATTAAATATTCTATATAATAAACAAAGACATAATGAGAAATGCCAAGCTCTGTCCTGTTAGCTCATTTGCACAATTAAAAGGCTTGAATCAAAAGCACTTAATCAAAATTTTGTAAAACACATAAAAATGATTTATTAGTTAAAATGGGTTACCTTATTTTGCATAAAAATGGTGGATTAATTATCACAATATCTCTTTTGTAAAGTGAAAGCTACCTTATCAATTATTTTAGATCAAAGGACTTAACCTAGCATAGGTTTTACTTTAAGGGCAAATATCTCATAAAAATAACATCACCCGTATTAATACGCAGAAGCTCCTCCAATAGTATGTTCTAATTTACGTCATTATCTTTTGAAAATGATATTAGAATAGGACACATGGCAGTTCTGATAAGAAAATCCGTAAGAAATCAACCTTAATTATCCTACCTGTCAATCTTATATAGAGGGAATAACTAAAACCTTCAAAATGAAAGGCATTTTAAATCTTGTTTCCAGTGAGTTTTTCAAAACTACTGGCAGGGTATTGGTGTAAAAGTAATACTGAAGAGTTGTACTGAGGTAAAATTTAAGATAGAACTTTTGGAAATCATAATAAAATTATATATATATATATAATCAATCTTTAAATAATTAAATTTTACAATCCATTATCTTAAAAATATTCATGATTATGGATTTTTAGGAACAGAAGGGGCCATTAAAGAAATCCAGCACACTTTTACTTCTGTTATTATAGTCTTCTCTCCAGCAGGTGGTTTACAGGTTCTAGAAGGACTCACTCTCTCAAAGTTAGACCATGCCCCATAGTACTTTTCCATTATTACAAATCTTTCCTTGCATTTTGTCCAAGGCTGTTGCTTATTTGTTTCAGTTCTCTCTTCTGGGCTATAAAATAATGTCTACATTCTCTTTCAACATGACAAATCTCTAAAAAAAAATTTAGAGTGTTATCTTCTCTACAGTGAAGTTTTTATCTAGGTCAAACCTTCTCAGTTTCCTTAATCATTTCTCAAATTACCCAGTAACAGACACAAAACTTTCTTGTTTGTGCTCATCAAGATTGTCAATATTCCTCTAAATATGTCGGGCCAGAACTATCTAAATGTTTAATTGTGGTTTATCATTTCCCTTAACAAGTGGAATTCAGAAGACCTAGGTTCTGGAATGACACCACCATTTTCAGTTGGGAATGAGTTTTTTTCTTGTAAAGTAGATATAATTTTCTCTTATTCTTTAAAATATGTCAGCCCAGCCTAGTTCTCAGAATTGTGTTCTATATCAAATTTAAAATATATACAATTGATAGTGCTTTGAGAACTGTAAAGCCCTAAAAGTGTGGAGCAAATATATTGTTATTATTTGCTAGCATTCTCTTAAAGATTAATTCAGTCTTCTTCTCATAATTGGCTGAATATCTACTTTTTACTCATAAACTGCTTTCATGTGAGATAATAATGCTAGCTATGTCTCAGTGTATACTAAGTTCCAAGCACTATGTTGGTGCTTGACCTGTAATATTTATCTAATTGATGTGACCTTGTGGAGGCAGTACAATGAGCTCCATTTTATTTATTAGGAAACTCCCAACCTGTACTTATGCAAGATTATTTTCATATTTTTTAAATTTCCCTTGTTTCTTTTAGATCAGTTTTAACTTGGACCAATGGACTTCAAAACTTTTTGCAACTGACTGTTAACTGAGCAAATGTATATCATTTCAGTTCAGTTCAGCCGCTCAGTTGTGTCCAACTCTTTGCTACCCCATGAATCGCAGCATGCCAGGCCTCCCTGTCCATCACCAACTCCGGGAGTTTACCCCAACTCATGTCCATCTAGTCGGTGATGCCATCCAGCCATCTCATCCTCTGTTGTCCCCTTCTCCTCCTGCCCCCAATCCTTCCCAGCATCAGGGTCTTTTCCAATGAGTCAACTCTTCGCATAATACATATATATATATATATATATATATATATATATATTTGTTTATATGTGCCGATACACTAATATATTATTTTTTAATTTGAAAGTTGCTCAGTCCTGTCTGACTCTTTGTGACCCTATGGACTATACAGTCCATGGAATTCTCCAGGCCAGAATACTGGACTGGGTAGCCTTTCGTTTCTCCAGAGGATCTTCCCAAACCAGGTATTGAACCCAGGTCTCCCGCATTACAGGTGGATTCTTTACCAACTGAGCTATCAGTGAAGACCACATTAATATATAAATTAGTAAAATTAGAAATTTAAAAGAATGACCTAAATTTAAATGAAAATTCTAAATGGTTCTCGGTGGAATATCCTGTATGTCTGTGGATTATAGGTGCTTTAAAACACCCCTACAATTCTTGGTGGCTCAGTGGTAAAGAATCTGCCTGCCAATGCAGAAGACATGGGTTTGATTCCTGGGTTGGGAAGATCCTCTAGAAGAGGAGGCAACCCACTCCAGTATTCTTGGCTGGGAAATCAGATTGACAGTGGAAACTGGAAGGCTCCAGTCCATGGATTCAAAAGAGTCAGACGTGACTTAGCAATTATGCAACACCAAAAACGATTCTTTTTATCAGGTTAGCGAGCTAGTTTTTAGGTATTTTTTTAGCCTATCTTTGTAAAACCATGAACTCATAATGGCTTTTTTTAAAATTGTTAAATGGTTGAAATAAATCAAAGGAAGAATACTATTTCATAGGACATAAAAAGAACATAAAAATCAAATTTCATTGTTTTATTGGAATACAGTTTCACTCTCTTCCTCCCCTCCTTTGTACTTTGTCTATGGCTACTTTTATGCTACAACTACAGAGATGAATGCTTCTGACAAAGATTGTATGGCTCACAAAGCTTAATATATATACTATCTAGCTTTTTTTTTTTTAATCCCTGCTGTAGACCAACAAAATCTTTTTTCAGAAGTATATAGACAGTCACTGGAGATACAACCTTGTGGAGTTAGAGGAACAGGCCTCAGAGTTTGAGACTTAGGTTATTCTCCTGGTTCTTGTTAGCCTCATGTCCCTTGGAAATGATCTTCACTTTCTGGTTCTTTGATTTTGCATTTGTGAAATGATGACACTGCATTGGATGAGCCCTCTGTGCTGCTAAGTTCTTCAGTTTAATGCTCCCGAAACGAGCCATGCATAAACAAATACATCTGATGTGCATGCATTGCAATCAGAACCAGATCTATATGATTTTAAGAGTCTTCCTAGGCTTGATGGAATAACTAACTATAGCAATAATAAAAATAAATCTTAGCACTGATAATACACTTGGCATCATTTAGTTTAAGGCTAAGAAACACATTTTCAAATTATTATGCTTGAAAGAACAGAACTGCAATTGGGGAAAACGAATGCTTCATCATAAATAAATTATGACTTTCAAGACCATAAAAATGTAAATCCAAATTTAATGAGGAACTAAATGCCCTAGATTTTACCATTAAATCAACAATTTGATCTTGATACTATAATGTTTATTTCACCTTTCAGAGAGTCTTAGACAAATTCCTCTGAAAGCCTCTAGTTTACTATTTAGCTTTATTTTGCCCATTCAGTTTTGTTTTCAAAACTGAATTTAATATATTTATTAAAATAATTTTAATAATTCAAACTTAAGAATTTATTGAAAAATAATTAAGACCAAAAGAGTTGTATAAGCAGAGACAGCAGTAAGTTCATCCTTTTAAATATGGGGGCATGCTAATTTCAACTTTCTGAATTATTTCTATGGATTTATTAGCAGTGGCAACAAAGACTCTAGACCTTCTAGCACAAAGCATGTAATGGTGATTAAGAAATGTTTCCACTTGGAGCAGTAACAGCTTGTAAAAGTATTACAGGAAAAGAATGCCAAATAAGAGAGGTAGATTTTCCAGATGCCTAGGAAATCCCCTCTGTGTGAAAACCATTTGGAATCTAAATGAATTCTTTGAGGCCGATAGGTTACCAGCTTCTCTCCTGCCTTAGAGCTGTCGTCTGACTAAAGTTTCCTGGTGATAATGAAAAGCATAGCATTCTCAGACATTGAGATTGTGACTCTATTTGTATAGTGACATAATTTTAGAAGGAAAAAAAATCTACCATGCAGGTTCTAACAAATACTGACATATTTTAAAAAACAAGGAGGCAGATATTTAATGTCAGGTTTGTCCCAGAAAATTTAAGATGTGCAATTGCAACATCTATATGAAGTATTAAAAATGAATCTTATAAACGAGCAAATCAATGCACAAAGTCGTTGCTGTCAAAAAGAAATAGTCTACAGCTTGTTGAACAATTCATTGTTTGCTGTTGTGATACAGAACAAACCTGATTCCACGCTGAATCCACTCCTTTAACTCTAACCTTTGGCTCTGTTGCCTGTGCTTAGTCACGCTGGCTCTGTACCTTTTGTAAAAGAATGTTGCCTATAGCCTGAAATTTAGAGGAGAGCCCTTTCTCAATGCTCTGACATTTAAATATATAACACTTTTTATTTCATATACAAATAAAAAGTTGCAGAATAGAGAATAACATTTGTCTTGTTGGAGGTTGATAGTTCCACTGTGACCAGACCTGTTGACACTGTGAGAAGAAAGGATTTCAGCACCAAGAAGTTTGTAACAACCAGCCACACCCTCTTAGAGTATTTAAGAAGCCTGAATTCTAACTCAAGCAAGATGTTTCTTTGGGGCATAAGTCTGCATTCTTTTCAGTCTATTAACTTTTCAAATAAAGTTGCTATTCCTCACCCGACAACTCCTCTCCTGATTAGCCGGTGGAGCAGGGAGCAGTAGGAACTTACACTTGGTAACACCATCGAACAACAGAACAGGGAATGAGAAGAGAAAGCTCATACAATCTCTGACTTCTAGAGTGAAAGCTCTTCCAACAGAGCATTTGCATACAACTTGCATGTAGATCTTTGCCGCTTTTCCATGTCTATATCCTTTACTTCTAAAAGCATAACTCGCCTGATAGAAGCACTCAGTAAACAGTTATTGAATCAACAAGGTGTACAATGGTGTTGCTACAGTGGTAGACTGGAGAATCTACACTACGCCAGTGTTTTAAAAGCCACATTTATCTTACTGCCTTAAGTGATTTTTCCTGTTAACAAGGATCCTACTTGAATCACTTAATTAATTCCTAAATAATTTTTGAGTATCAGTTATTTACAAGGTGCTTTTCTAGGAGGTGGAAATAAAGCAATGAATCAAACATACAACTCTGATTTCCTCCATCTATACTCTAGTGGGAGAAGTCAAGACATCCACAAAATAAAATACTTTAATGTAAACTTTGGATTATAACAGTGTCTCAGTTAGGTTAATCAACCATAAATCAGTGTACCACCTGGTGCTGGATATCAATAGTAGAGGAGGTCATGGATATATGAGTGCAGGGGGTACATGGGAGCTCTTTGTACTTTTCACTTAATTTTGCTGTGAACCACCAACATCTTCTTTAAAAAGAAAGCCTATTTAAAAATGTATTATTAGATTAGATGGTGATCAGTCCATTGGAGAAAAAGAAAAGAGGATAAGGATAGGAAGTAATAAGAATTATTTGAAAGATACATTATAATCACAAAAATTACCTGAAAGTTTTTATATTTATTTCCTTTCTATTTTGTTATTTTATTTTCCTGTTTTCTCCCGACCTATAAAATGTCTTGATTTGAAGCACACATTAGCTAAATTATTAGGGTATATCTCTATTAATTATCAAGCCTAAAATGACTGCCCATCAGACAGTCCTTATGAATCCACAAAGTCCCACATGATCTGTATCCCACTGGGCTCTACTCCAGCATCGTCTACTTCCTTCAACTCCTCCTACCTACACTGTCCTCTGGACTAATCCGCCACACACCAAAACTTCCTGTACCTCACGTCTTGCTCTTTTTGTTTCTTATGCCTGGGATATTTTGGTTACATTTAAGCACCTAGAATCTGGAAGTAACTCTCTGGCTTGAATCCTAGCTCCATTACTATTAGCCTATGACCTTAGCAGTTTCTATTCTTCTCTGTGCCTCAGTTTCCTCATCTGTAAAATGGAATCATTTGGACTGTGTGAAGCAAATGTGTTAATGGATACTAAGCAAACAGTGCCTGGCACACAGCAAAATTTATGTAAGTGCTTCCAGATTGGCACACAACTCTCCTTCTTTTGCCTTCCTCAGGTCTTCAGATAGGGAGACCTAATGTGATCTTCTCTTTTAATATTATATTCTCCTGTGCCTATCCCATCCCTATTTCCATTATTTAATGGGTTGCACAGGACCTAGCACCACCTTTTATTATTTATTTCTTCTTATTTATTTTAACTATCTTCTATAACTGAAATATTAGAACAATGAAGACAAGACTCTTTTCTGGGTAACTGTTGTGTCCCAACACAGCGTCTATGTCAATAGTCAATGCTTAATAAATCTATGTTTAATAATGGGACGGTGCATGTAAGAATGAGTTCACTCAGCAGAGAAAACCTGAAAATGTTCACAGATATCTTTGATCCATCTAGATTTGATCTAAAGATATACTGGGAAACACTCCTAAGTTGGTAGTTGTGTGGCATCCAAATGATTGTTTCAGATTTGAAACAATTCACTCATTTTGTCTTTAATTCACTCATTTTGTGCGACATTAAAAAAAAAAGTGAAACTGACTGTTTTCTGTCCTACTAAATTTTCTGGGTCTATTTTAATGAATTAAAAGGTAAAGAAACCAATTTAGAGGTATCTAAATTCAAAAGATTAATATCTTTGGTACCAATTTTTAAAATATACCATTTTTGTAATCATCTTCTATGTTTGTATAGCATACCAAAGAAACAAATATTTACTCAAGAAAATCAGACCAGGAAATGACTTTATCATATTTATTCACAAATGAGCTAGGATGGCTTACTCATAACTATAATCTATTTTATCAAAATGTACACAGAAATATTTAATTAATTAAATGTAAGCTAACTCATATGCTTACAAAGCCTCATGATATGCTAAAAATTTTTTTGCAGCTTATTCAGAAATGATAAAATAATGAAGGGAAGTTATCACAGATAAAATAAAACTTTATAGTTAATTTAAAGACTTTAATAAATCAAGAAACACTTTAAAAGTGTCCTTTTATCCTATTTAAAAAATTGCTTTTTTTAGCTAATAGTTTGAACAAGTAGCTTATAAATGTTAAATCAATAAAGACTACAATGATAGTTCTTTATATATTGCATGCATAAAGTTCAAAATCAACTGGGATTATTATTATTATTGTTTTTAATATTTTACAATTTAAAATTCATTGAAATTCCAAAACAGAAACACTAATTTAAAAAGATTTATGCACCCTGATGTTCATAGCTGCACTATTTACAATAGCCAGGACATGAAAGCAGCCTAAATGTCCATTGACAGATGAGTGGATAAAGAAAATGTGGTATATACATATATAATGGAATACTACACAGCCTCAAAAAGAATGAAATCTTGCCATTTGCAGCAACATCGTTAAGCTTGGACAGTATTATGCTAAGTGACATAAGACAGAGATAAAGACAAATACTGTATGATATCACTTATATATGGAGTCTAAAAATTACAACAAACTAATAAATATAACAAAAGAGAAGCAGACTCGATCTAGAGAACAAGCTAGTGTTTACCAGTGGGGAAAGGGAAAGGAGGAAGGGTAGGAGAGTAAGAGGCACAAACTATTAGGTATAAAATAAGCTATAAGTATACATACAAAGTGGGGAATATAGCCAATATTTTATAATAACATTATAAAACCTTATAAATTATAAAAACATTATATAACCTTTAAAAACTGAATAACTATATTGTACACCTATAACAATATAATATTTTATAGCAACTATACTTCAATTAAAAATAAAATAAAATTCACAGAATTTCTAACCTTATCTAATTTTAAAATGCCAATAAATGCTTGATGTTAGTACTTGTTGATTTTGAATTTTACTTAAGTAATCTTAAACCAACATACTAGCAAATTTACTTAAGCAATTCAGGCATGAATTAAACAAGTGACTACCTTTTAAAGACTGCATTTAATTTTCTTTTGCCTCTGTCAGACAGAACCAGTCTTCTTTTTCAAATAGTTTTACTTAACTCTGTAGACCAGTTCTCAGGAAATTGCCAACTTCATTCCTGAAACTGCCTATTTACATACTATCACATCACCTTACCTCATACAGAATGATCACTTTGCACAAAGCGGTTGCTTATTTCTAACTATTCTTTCCAGAAAATTGTTTCACATACCAGATTTAGATCCAATTGTATAGTTCCAAGTGCTCTAATTTTCAGTTTAATATAATTCTGTAAGCATGCTGAGGACCTGTGGTGGATGAAGTGTGTGAATACAAAATTTAAGAACAGTCTGTCTTTAGTCAAATGGAACTTGCTCTCCTACTCTGCGTTAAATGTTAGCTTCACATGACATGCTATTGACTAGAATAGTTTAGATGAGTTTTCTCCTTGTAAATGATGATGATGTCTATGTTATGCTACAAATGACACAATTGACACAAGCTTCCTGACACTTGGCTTTCAAGAAATAAATCATTGTTAATGATCTCCTAGGGAAACTAAAAACTGCTAGTCAAGATTAAAAATTTCAGAATCTACAAAACAATGAAGCAAAATTTAAATAAATATTAAAGTTAGCTGTATTATGAGGCAGTAAATGATTTCAGTAATGTTGCCACTTTTTACGTAATTTGCATAGCTACTCTTTAGGGAATATCTCCATAGTAAAAATGTGTTACCAAAAAATAAAGAAAGTCAGTATAAACTCTATAAACATATATTCAGTTCAGACAAGTTCAATTGCTCAGTAGTGTCCAAATCTTTGCTACCCAATGGACTGCAGCACACCAGGCCGCCCTGTCCATCACCAGTTCCTGGAGTTCACCCAAACTCATGTCCATTGAGTCGGTAATGCCATCCAAGCATCTCATCCTCTGTCGTCCCCCTCTTCTCCCACCTTCAGTTTTTCCCAGCATCAGAGTCTTTTCCAATGAGTCATTTCTTCACATCAGGTGGCCAAAGTATTGGAGTTTCAGCTTCAGCATTAGTCCTTCCAATGAATATTCAGGACTGATATTCTTAAGAATGGACTGGGTAGATCTTTTTGCAGTCCAAGGGACTCTCAATAGTCTTCTTCTCCAGCACCATAGTTCAAAAGCCTCAATTCTTTGGCACTCAGCCTTCTTTACAGTCCAACTCTCACATCCATACATGACTACTGGAAAAACCATAGCTTTGACTAGACAGACCTTTGTTGGCAAATTAATGTTTCTGCTTTTTAATATGCTGTCTAGGTTCGTCATAAATTTCCTTCCAAGGAGCAAGAATCTTTTAATTTTATAGCTGCAGTCACCACCTGCAGTGATTTTGGAGGCCAGAAAAATAAAGTCAGCCACTGTTTCCACTTTTTCCCATCTATTTGCCATGAAGTGATGGGACAAGATGTCACAATCTTAGTTTTCTGAATGTTGAGTTTTAAGCCAACATTTTCACTCTCCTCTTTCACTTTCATCAAGAGGCTTTTTAGTTCTTCACTTTCTGCCATAAGGGTGGTGTCATCTGCATATCTGAGATTATTGATATTTCTCCCAGCAATCTTGATTCCAGCTGTGCTTCTTCCAGCCCATTGTTTCTCATGATGGACTCTGCATATAAGTTAAACAAAGAGGGTGACAATATACAGCCTTTACATATTCCTTTCCTGATTTGGAATCAGTCTGTTGTTCCATGTCCAGTTCTAACTGTTGCTTCCTGACCTGCATACAGGTTTCTCAAGAGGCAAGTCAGGTGGTCTAGTATTCCCATTTCTTTTAGAATTTTCCACAGTTTGTTGTGATCCACATAGTCAAAGGCTTTGGCATAGTCAATCAAGCAGAAATAGATGTTTTTCTGGAACTCTCTTGCTTTTTAATGATCCAATGGATGTTGGCAGTTTGATCTCTGGTTCCTCTGCCTTTCCTAAATACAGCTTGAATATCTGGAAATTCATGGCTCATGTATTGTTGAACCCTGGCTTAGAGAATTTTGAGCATTACTTTGCTAGCATGTAAGATGAGAGCAATCACACAGTAGTTTGAGCATTCTTTGGCATTTCCTTTCTTTGGAATTGGAATGAAAACTGACATTTTTCAGTCATGTGGCCATTGCTAAGTTTTCCAAATTTACAGGCATATTTATTGCATCACTTTCACAGCATCATCTTTGGGGATTTGAAACAGCTCAACTGGAATTCCATCACCTCCACTAGCTTTGTTTGTAGTTATGTTTCCTAAGGCCCACTTGACTTCGCACTCCAGGTTATCTGGCTTTAGTTGAGTGATTATACCATCATGATTATCTGGGTTTTGAAGATCTTGTTTGTCTTGTTCTTCTGTGTATTCTTGCCCCCTCTTTTTAATATCTTCTGCTTCTGTTAGGTCCATAACATTTCTGTCCTTTATTGTGCCCATGTTTCCATGAAATGTTCCCTTGGTATCTCTAATTTTTGAAGATATATCTAGTCTTTCCCATTTTATTGCTTTTCTCTATTTCTTTGCACTGATCACTGAGGAAGGCTTTCTTATCTCTCCTTGCTATTCTTTGGAAATCTGCATTCGAATGGGTATATATCTTTCCTTTTCTCCTTTGCCTTTCTCTTCTCTTCTTTTCACAGCTATTTGTAAGGCCTCTTCAGATAGCCATTTTGCCTTTTACTTTTCTTTTTCTTGGGCATGGTCATGATCCATGTCTCCTATACAATGTCATGAACTTCTGTCCAAGTTCTTCAGGCACTCTGTCTATCAGATCTAATCCTTTGAATCGATTTGTCACTTCCACTCTATAATTGTAAGGGATTTGATTTAGGTCATACCTGAATGGTCTAATTACTGGAAGGTCAATACCGGAATCAGATTGGTTATATTCTTTGCAGCCAAAGATGGAGAAAGTCTATACAGTCAACAAAAACAAGACTGGGAGGCGGCTATGGCTCAGATTATGAACTCCTTATTGCTAAATTCATATTTAAATAGAAGAAAGTAGGGAAAACCACTAGACCATTCAGGTATGACATAAATCAAATCCCTTATGATTATAAACATTTCTTTATTTGCCACAAATTGTGTTATTCTAGTTGATTGTTCATGATATCTACCATCTAGATCATTAAATACCTCTTGGATTTTGGCAAAAATTACGTTCACTATCAGAGAAAAAACACTAAGGTTATGTGTTAATTTTCATGTTGCTAAATTCACTGTTTAATTTTCAGGCCTCAGATCATACCCTCTCCTTGATTGGATGTCTTTACTTCAATGCCAGGATATTTTTCTCTTCTAGTTTAGTCTCTACATCTCTGTCTGTTCTTTTTCATTCTCATTTGCTTGCACCTTCTCAACACCTCTTTAATCTCTTCTCTTTTCTATCTTTGTTCTTACTAGATTGATAAGTTCCTCTAGTCTCATGAATGTAAACACCGAATAAATGGTCTCTTATGGTTCTGAAATTAATAGCATTTCCGTTCTGATTTCTCACCTGAATTCCTCACTACGGCATGCAAGTAGCAACTTGACATATCCATTTGTGAGTTCATGTTTAGTTTCTCATTCATGTCTGACTCTGTGACCTCATGGATTATAGCTTGCCAGTCTTGTCTGCCCATGGAATTTTCCAAGCAAGAATACTGGGACAGCTTGCCATTTCCTACTCCAGGGGATCTTCCCAACCTAGGGATTGAATCCACATCTCTTGTGTTTCGTGCTTTGGCAGATGAATTCTTTACCACTGCATCACCTGGCAAGCCATTCATTTGCAAATCTAATACTCATCTCAGTCTCCATTTAGTCAGTCTTTCTCTTATTAATAAAAGGAAACTTCATTCATCATGTTGTTCAGGACCCAAATTATGAAATGAGCCTTGACTCATCTCTTTACCTCACCTTGTGTGAAAGTGAAAGTGAAAGTGCTCAGTCATTTCCTACTCTTTGCAATCCTATGGGCTATACAGTGCATGGAATTCTCCAAGCCAGAATACTGGACTGGGTAGCCTTTCCCTTCTCCAGGGGATCTTCCCAACCCAGAGATTGAACCCAGGTCTCCCACATTACAGGCAGATTCTTTACCAACTGAGCTAGCAGGGAAGCCCTCACCTTGTATACAACCATCTAATCCAACAGCAAATATTATTGATTACATCTTCAAAACATGTTCATACGCTCAACACTCCTCTCTCCTTCTACTGCTACCACCAGATCTGCACCAGCATCTTACAGACGCTTTATTGCAATAGCCTCCTGACTTATCTCAGCTTCCAGTGACTTTTTTTCTCTTCTCAATAAATATAATAAGCCCCCTACATATGAACAAGTTCCATTCCTAAAGCATGTTCATAAGTTCAGTTTGTAAATCCAACAAAATTAACCTAGGTACCCAACTAATACAAATGACTATATAGTACTGTACTATAATAGGTTTATAATACTTTTCACACAAACAATACACTAGAAAACAGAAAATAAAACATTTTTAGCCTTGTAGTAGAGTGCCTTGAAAAGTAGAGTAGTACAATACAACAGCTGGCATCCAGGGGCTATCACTGAGTGAATAGTCAAGAAGAGTTACTGACTGGAGGAGGGAGAGGAGGTGAGAAATGGTAGAGCTGAAGGATCATTACTAACAGGAGATGGAGGGCAAGTTGCAATGTCACTCACACTTGATGCTGATGGAACACGTTCTGATTCTGATTCCTTGATGAATTCAGTTCTATCTCCCTCAGTGATGTTGGTATAGTAGCAATTTTTTTTAGTCACAGATGACATAGTAGCACTGGATTTCATTCTGATTGGCTGCTGGAACATCCATGTACTATTCTACTTATGTGATTGGAGATGTCAATGGATATTTGCATCTTTGAAAGGTCGCAACGTGGTTACGTCTTGAAGAGGCCAAGAGTTGGCGGGATACAGGAGCTATGGCTATACAGTAATAAAAGCTGCATGCCTTCATTACCAAAGTTGCTTGTGGAAACAGTTTAAATTTATTTGGAGAGGCAACTGAAGCTTGGGATTCCTGTATCTTTTCCATCTGACACTGTACTTTGCTGCCTCATTCATTTCATATTTTAGCAGTTCTTGTTTTTTCCATTCACTTATTACCTAATGATGCTCCGTCTTACTGTTCGTTGTGGTGTTTACTCCAACCATCACACTTATACTAAATTTTAAGTTCACTTATTTTTAATATTTTATTTCACATACTTACACATTCAAATTCTGATTAATATTTTATTACAGTAATTCTTCTTTTTTCACAAGTCAATAGGAAGAATTACATACCATTCCAAACTTTATAACATTAGAGGCTCCTTTTATTATTTTTATTCATCTGAATTATAGTTTAATTTGATCATTTTGAATCAGTCAGCACTATGATTTGGTGGAAATTTTTTATCAGGAAAATTTTCCTAAAGTAGGTGAGTTGGGAACAAATGCTTATTATATGTTTGAGGTGGGGGGATAAAAAAGGGTGGCATTCCAATTGATGGGAGACTCAAAGGCATGCAAATAAGTAGCACGGAAGAATGGAAAGTTGGCTGGATTTAACTAGAGCGGAGAGTCAGTCTGTAGTGGAAAAAGATAAAATTAGAGAGGTACAAAAGTGCCAGTTGATAGAGGACCTTGAATTATAGGCCAAGAGTTTAGACTTGATACAGTAAGAGTAGCTGATTCTAGAGCAGGAAGGTGATGTGATAAAAATGGCATTTGCAGATGATTATTTTAGCAATTTACAAAGGAATAATTGTACAAAAGGAGACTGGAATTAGGATCACCAGCAAAGAAGTGACTGCAACCCCTGTGTTAATAGAACAGACCCGAAGTCACATAAAAAGGGAGAAAATGATGAATATGTCAGATACTATGAAGCAAGAGGTTTCAAAGGTTGGTCCATGAATCACTGATATAGGAATCACCTAGGATGTTTGTTAAAAATTCATATTCCTGTACTTTATGTCAAAAATCTATACAATTTTTCAGAGTGATGACTGAGAATGAGCATTTTAACAAATTTTTCTATGTGATTATTTTTCCAAATGAAAGTTTGAGAAGTTATGCTCTAGAGGAAGAATTAAAAGAACATGATAACTATACTTGAGAATGAAGGAGAAAGAAGAGTACAATTACATGGCAGCCATCTTAAGATTTAGGAAAAATGATAGAGCAGTTAATAGATAAAAATTTAAGTAGGTTTTATTTAAAGGACTTTCAGCTTCACAGCAAAACTGAGCAGAATAAACGGAAGTTCCCATTTATTTGCTGCTCCTGTACACACACACACAGCCTCCTCCATTTTTCACATCCTTCACCAGAGCCGTACACTTGTTGCAATGTTTGAACCTACATTGGCAAGTCCTTATCATCCAGAGTCCATAGTTTACATTATGGCTCACTCTTCGTGTTGTATGTTCTGTGGGTTTGGAAACACTTAGAATGACATATAGCCACATTTATAGTATCATACAGAGTAGTTTCACTACCCTAAAAATCCTGTGCTCTGCCTATTCATTCCTTCTTTCTAGGGTCCTAGCAACCACTGAGTGCGACAGTTTTGCTTTGTCCAGAATGTCATATAGTTGGAATCAACACAGTATGGAGTCTTTTCAGATTGGCATTTTTAAATTTTTTTTTCACTTAGCAATATGCACTTAAGGTTCATCCATGGAAAAAATTGCGCTATTGATGACATCTGATATCATGACATACGGATGCTGCTTTATACAAAGATAAAGGGTTCAAGACATAGGTGCCTCCAAGTCTAAGCGATAGAAAACAAAATCAGCAGAAAATAAAAAATAGAAAACAAACATGTAGAAAAGTACCTATGGTTGCCCTTTGAGCAAACCTAGGATAAAGAAATATTAAAAATAATTTAAATGGGAAGGAAGTATTTGTTAGGTGTGAACTCTCTGAGATCCTTGGATTTTATGTCACAGGACATAGCTTTCTTAAACTAAATTGGATAAGGATAACTTGGTGTGCTAGTAAAACAAACTCAGATTCACAGGTCCTGGTCCAGAATTGAGTCAGATTATCTAGGAGACAAGAGTGGAAATTGGTATTTGGCAAGTTTCTCAGGTGACTTTTTATGGTTGCCTAGAGACTGATTGTTTCCTAATGAGATGCATGTTTCCCAAACAGTCCACAGAGGGATGGTGGTTTATGTTGAGATAATACAGATGTAAAATCTAGACTTGTCTCCAGGCATAGCTAACTGACACTACAAAAGGTGTGGACAGCGGTGCTTTTCGAGATTAAAATAGAGCAGTAGTTCTCAGTCTGAGGTCATTTTGTCCCCTGGGGGACATGTGGTAACATCTGGAGATTTTTTTACAGTTACAAATTGGGGTGGGGAGGATGTTAACTTGCATCTAGTGGATGCAGAGCAGCGACACTGCAAACATCCTCCAGTGCAAAGGGAACCTTTTTCCTCCCAACAGCAAAGAGTTATTGGCCCACATGTTGATCCTGCCAAGACGGAGAAACTCTAAAATAAAGGAGACAATAGTTAAGTGAAATATATGGATTTAATTTTAATTATAATTTTAAATTAAAAATAACAGCAGCGGCAGCTATAAAAGACATTCTCAGGATGCTTGTGGGAAATTTGTGCATGGTCTAGTCCGAGTATAATACAGAATTATTGTTCTCCTTCTAAGGAATGATGTTATTATGGTTACAAAAATGAATGCTTGTATTTAAGACATGCATGCTGAAGTATGCAACCTAGTTTCAAATGATGGAGCAAAGAAAACTGTGTACACACACAGACAGACACACATATACATCTAGAGGGAGAGAGAATCTACGTGATAAAACATTAAAAATTTTAATATATGAAGAGGTATATACATGTTCATTTGTTTTCCTATCAACTTTTAGATTTGTTTAAAATGTATTCATTACAAAGTTGTGAAAAGAATGGGAAACAGAGGGTAAGGCAGTTGACATGTGACTCAGTGAAGTATCGGACAGCTTAGGCCAATCTTCTTTTATTTCACTTCTCTTCCCTCTTTCTTTTATCTGGATAGCTTTTGCTTTCTGGGGGCAAAAAGATTCCAGACTGCCTCACTAGAAGGAAGTCTTTCATCTCCACTGTGGGGTCTAATTACCTGTGCAGTACCTGTGAATGGGAAACTCCCCAGTGGCTTGTAGAAACTACTCTTTAAGGAATACAAAATAGAAAAAGAGATAAAGACCCATATCACTTGGTTTTCACTCAAACTATCTAAACTCTACCACAGTCACTTTCTAATCATGATATGATAACTCGAGTGACTAAATTCCTGCTGTGGTAAAGCTGTAATCTCTCCTATGTTCTCCTTACCCTGCCACACATTCCAAGGCAATCAACAATTTTGCTGAAGCAGATCTTTCACCTTAGTGAAATAGTTTATAAACTGCTGCCACTTTTTATTAAAGATACTATTGCTTTTTTTTTTCTTGCTAAACACTCACATATATTTTTTTCAGTGTTTCATAGTCCCTTGAATCTTGGTGTACCCTGCAGAAACTTCATGATTTATAATAACATGGTATTTTTCTACAACTGGTTAACATATTAAAACTAACATGACTATATTGTTGTAACTGATTTGTTTTGCTGTACATCTGAAACTAATACAACATTGTAAATCAACTATTTTCCAATAAAAATTATTAAAAAATAAAAATGTCTGAATATATATGTTTAGTACAGTAGGATAAGTGAATATGCAGCATATAATTGAATATTTCAGGCTTTGATTTTTTTCTGTTTAGAGATCAAACCAGTTTTCAGAAGTTTAACAAAGCTAGCATCAACCTTCCAACTGAAGCTTGACTCTTCTGATAAAATTTCCTAAATTAAAATGCTCCAGTTTGAATCCCTATTTCCCTAGGAAAGCTTCATAACATATTCACCATCTTTGATCACTAAGGCATATCACTTTTTAAAATTAATCATTTTTCAAAATGAAACATACTTTACAATCAAATGCATATATTTTATACAAAATTATTTTGCATGATTATTCAGAAAAAAAGTTGGAATATGCTTTAGATTTATATTTGAAATAGTTTTCCAACTGATACTTTTTGATGCTGTGATAATTATAACAATATAAATTGAACATAGGCAAAAAAAAATTAATTTAACCTTCTCTTTGGATGGTATCACCAACTCAATGGACATGAGTTTGAGCAAGCTCCAAGAAAGTGAAGGACAGGGAAGCCTGGCGTAATATAGTTCATGAGGTAGCAAAGTGTTGGACATGAAAAGATGCTCAACATCACTCATTATCAGAGAAATGCAAATCAAAACCACAATGAGGTACCGCTTTGTCCCAGTCAGAATGGCTGCCATCCAAAAGTCTACAAGCAATAAATGCTGGAGAGGATGTGGAGAAAAGGGAACCCTCTTACACTGTTTGTGGGAGTGCAAACTAGTACAGCCACTATGGAGAACAGTGTGGAGATGCCTTAAAAAACTGGAAATAGACCTGCCATATGACCCAGCAATCCCACTGCTGGGCATACACACCAAGGAAACCAGAACTGAAAGAGACACATGTACCCCAATGTTCATCACAGCACTGTTTACAATAGCCAGGACATGGAAGCAACCTAGATGTCCATCAGCCGACGAATGGATAAGGAAGCTGTGGTACATATACACAATGGAATATTACTCAGCCATTAAAAAGAATGCATTTGAATCAGTTCTACTGAGGTGGACAAAACCGGAGCCTATTATACAGAGTGAAGTAAGCCAGAAGGAAGAACAACAATACAGTATAGTAATGCATATACATGGAATTTAGAAAGATGGTAATGATAACCCTGTGTGAAAGACAGCAAAAGAGACGCAGATGTATAGCACAGGCTTTTGGACTCTATGAGAGAGGGCAAGGGTGGGATGATATGGGAGAACAGCATTGAAACATGTAAATTATCACATGTGAAATGAATCGCCAGCCCAGGTTTGATGGATGATGCAGGGTGCTCAGGGCTGGTGCACCAGGATAACCCAGAGGGATGGAATTGGAGGGACGTGGGAGGGGGGTTCTAGAAGGGGAACACATGTATACCCATGGCAGATTCATGTCAATGTATGGCAAAACCAACACGATAATGTAAAGAAAAAAATAAATACAAGAGAAAAAAAATAAATACAAGAGAAAAAAAATTATACTGTGTGTGTATACCTTTAAAAGCTACTGAATATTCTTTTTTTTTAAGCTATTGAATATTCTGTAGCTTTATATTAAGATTCTGAACTTTTCTAAAATGTCAACACATTTGTTAGGTTGAAAATATTTCTTTTTTTTTTTTTTATTATTGTTTTTGCCATACATTGTCATGATATCACCATGGGTTTACATATGCTTCCCCTCCGGATCCCCCCTCCCTCCTCCCTCCCCCCCGGGAAATCTCGCTGCACCAGTCCCGAGCATCAATCCTGGGCTGGCGATTGATTAGACACATGACAATTAACATGCTTCAATGCCCTTCTCCCATCTCATCCCACCCTTACCCTCATCCACAAAGTCCACAAGTCTATTCTATACATCTGCGTTCCTTTTGTTGTCTCCCATTGAAAATATTTCTGATGACAGTCAAGGTCAAGTATTAGCTTGTATGTAGCACAGCCAAAATTATCCTCTCAAGAAACTGCACCAAATAATGACGACTGATGGGTAAATAAATCCCTCTTTGTCACTAAGTTAATTAAGGGATTTAACAGAGGTAACATCTGACAAGTCAAATAAATTTGATATATTCAACAACAGACAATAAATGGCAACATAGTGTTATGGGCAAAAACATCTTAGAACACTTATAGAGGAGATAAGATCAGAGAATACCTGAAAATCAGTTGAGCTGATGGTGAACCACTGCAGGCAAGGGCAGAACAACTACTTTAAATTCCTGCTAAATGTAGCATATATCATTCAAATGTCAATATATATCATATCCTTGGATTGGAGGAATCAATATTGTGAAAGTGATTATATTACCCAGAGCAACCTATAGATTCAACAGAGTCCCTATCAATCTGCCAATGTTATTTTTCATAGAACTAGAACAATTAATTTCACCATTTGTATGGAAACACAAAAGATACCAAATAGCCAAAGCCATCTTGGGAAAGAAGACTGGAGCTGGAGGAATCAACCTTTCTGACTTCAGACTATACTACAAAGCTACAGTCATCAAGAAAGTGTGGAGCCAGCACAAAAACAGAAATATAGACCAGTGGAATGAGATAGAAAGTTTGGAGATCAATTTACATACCTGTGGGAACCTTATCTTTGACAAAGCAGATAAGAATATAAAATGGGGCAAGACGGTCTCTTCAATAAATAGCACTGGGAAACCTGGACAGCTACATGTAAAAGAATGAAATCAGAACACTTCCTGACAGCATACAAAAAGATAAACTCAAAATAAATTAAAGACCTAAATGCAAGACCAGAAACTATAAAACTCTTAGAGGAAAGCAGGCAAAATACTCTTTGACATAAATTAGAGCAATATCCTCTATGACCCACCTCCTAAAGTAATGGAAGTAAAAACACAAATAAACAAGTGGGACATAACTAAATTTTAAAAGCTTTTGCACAATGAAGGAAACCATGACCAAGGTGAAAAGACAACCTTCTGAATGGGAGAAAATAATAGCAATCTCCAAAGTATACAACCAGCTCATGGAGCTCAATACCAGAAAAACAAACAACACAATCAAAAAGTGGGCAGAAGATCTAAACAAACATTTCTCCAAAGAAGACATACAGATGGCTAACAAACACAGGAACATATTCTCAAATCACTCATCATTAGAGAAATGCAAAACAAAACTACAATGAGGTCAGAATGGCCATCATTAAAAAGTCTAAAAACAATAAATGCTGAAATGGGTGTGGAGAAAGGGGAACTCTCTTGCACTGTTGGTGGGAATGCAAAATGATATAGCCACTATAAAAATATTGTATATTCATGCAAATATATGGAATCTGGAAAGATGGTACTGATGAACCTATCTGCAGGGCAGCAAAAGAGATGCAGACATAAAGAACAGACTTTAAAGGCGAGGGAGAGGGTGGCAAGGCTTGAGAGAGTAGTACTGAAACATATATATTATCATATTTAAAACAGATAGCTAGTAGGAATTTGCTCTATGATACAGGAAACCCAAAGTTGGTGTTCTGTGACAACATAGTGGGGTGGGATGTGGAGGGATGTGTGAGGGAGACGTAAGAGGGAAAGGACGTATATATGGCTATGGCTGATTCATGTTGATGTATGGCAGAAGCCATCACTCTACTGTAAAGTTATTATCCTCTAATTAAAAATAAAACAAAAAACTAAAAAAAAAAAAACTCTCAAGGAAGAAAAGTTGCTTGCACAGTCACCTTAGGCACCAGTTAGAAATAAGTTCATTTTGAAGAAAGGGATGGAATGAAGAGCAGACCTTAAAACCAAATGTAGTATATTGTGAATTGGAGTTAAAATGCTATACGTGGGAGAACAAACATCTGATTCAGGTGGGGTAAAATGCAGACTCTGCCAGTTTTGTTACATTGAGACACATATAGATAATAACACAAATATCAGAAACATCTTTGATTATGGCAAACTGACAAAGAAATTTTGATACTACTAAAATACAATTATTTATTTGAACCTCTTATATGTGAGATATTTTTCTGTAGTAACAAGAAGAAATGAGGTAATATTTTCCTTTCAAACATTCAGTACTTTTTGGGGGGGGCAGGGGGGAGGTTTCAGGAAACACAACAGTGGAACAAATTTCATAATGTAGATAGAAAGTGATTTGGAGACAAAGGACAAAGAAACTAATTCTAACTGGCATATGGAAAAGACATACCATTAGATTTCGGTTTTCTCTCTATAAAGACAACTCTCATAGGCAGGCATTTGTTTGATGCTGTGTGATATATTTCTTAGCAAAAGCTATCAGTGAATCATACATTTTATGCTTTTGAGTGCAAAAAGAGACAAATACTTTAGAAATTTCGTATGCATATGGCATAAATAATGTATGCATGCTTTCTCCCATTTCTAAAGGGACAAAACAGGGAGCTTATAATAAAAATTTTAAGTTTCTTCTCCAAAACTAGTCTGGTTATGACTGAATGACAATTTGAATTTAAGATACAAAATTTAATTAGAAAAATTATATTAGTAGAGTCTATGTATAAGCATGCCACTGCTTTAATGACATTCAAACCATATATTATAACATAATAGTTGCTAATAATCTGGTCAAATCTGTGTTTCTGTCTTGTCTTGCTTTCTTAGGTTTTCTGATTCTGACTAGACTTGAGAAAGTAACTGAAAAAAATCTTTGCAAAAGAAAGTAATATGTCTATGATATTTTAGCATAAGCATTTATGGATTATGGATTTACTCTAAGACCTAAGTATAATAAAAGTAATAGAATCACAGAGGTATAATAAGCCTATGAAGATAAAGTGGAAGTAAATGCTTGTTCATATTCATGAAGATATTAAGACCCAAAGAGAATTAAATGGCTTGCCCACCAGACATAGCATTAGATAAGTGTTTACTGGAGTTTAGCACTTCAATAATGATTGGAAAACTAACTGTTACACTTTATTTTTTATTTTTTTTGGCAGGAACAGTGCTTTATTATTTTTGAAACTTGAAAATAATAATATTATTATTATTTCTTACTTTACAATATTGTATTGGTTTTGCCATACATTGACATGAATCCGCCATGGGTGTACATGTGTTCCCCTTCCAGAATCTCCCCCCATACGAAACCTCCCTCCCGATTCCATCCCTCTGGGTCTTCCTGGTGCACCAGCCCCGAGCACCCTGTATCATGCGTTGAACCTGGGCTGGTGATTCGTTATGCATATGATACACTTTCAACAGTGTATAGTCTACTAGTGAGAAAGTCAAAAGGAAATAGACTTGAATAACACTATAAACCAAATGGATTTAACAGACAACTACAGAATATTTCAGTCAACAACAGCAGAATATATATATATTCTTCTCAATTATACTTAGAACAACCTTTAGAATAGACCATATGCTAGGCCATAAAACCAACCTCATTACACTTCTAAGAATATAAATAATATAAGGCATGTTCTCCATAGTTGAGTGAAATTAGAAAAAAAAAAGAAATCACAAGGGAAATTAGGAAAAACTTTGATAGTAATAGAAATGAAAGCTATAAAAAGTGAAGGTATCACATATAAAAAGTTTGAAGCAGTTAAAGCAACAGTCAGAGGGAAATTTATAGCAATAAAAGCTTATATAAAAAGCAAAAATCAGAAATCTCAAATTAATGCCCTTATATTCCATATAAGACACTGGGGAAAGAAGAGTAAAGTAAACCTAAAGCAAGTAGAAAGAAAGAGATAATAGTTAAGTAGGAAGTATTGTAATATAAAAGAGAAAATGATAGAGAAATAAATGAAGCCAAAGATAATTCTTCAAAATATCAGTGTAACTGACAGACCTTTAGTCAGATTGACCAGAGAGAGAGACTTCAGTTACTAGAACCAGATATACAAGGGGTGACAGTATTACCAAACTTACTAAAATAAAAATCACTACAAAGGAATACTCCGAATAGTTATGCACCAATATATTAAATAGCTTAGATGAAATGCACAAATTCCAAAAAAGATATACTATTGAAATTGACTCAAGAAGATATAAATAATTGTAGAGATCTATAACAAGCAAAGAGACTTAATTTGTAATTACATTTTTTTCCAAAGAAAAGGTCAAGATCAGATGGCTTCACTGGTAAATTCTACAATACATTTAAAGAAAAGTTAATACCAGTTCTTCAAATAGTCTTGCAAAAAACAGAAGACAGAAACTTCCCACCTCATTCTATGAGGTCAATAAAACCCTGATACCCAAAACAGACTAAGATATCACAACAAAAGAAAATTACAGATGAAATGTCTACATGAAAGTAGATGTAAAATATTCAACAAAATACTTGCAAACTAAATGCAGCAAAATATTAAAAACAATTTTCTGCACAATTATCAAATAGAATTTATCCCAGTAATGCAAAGTTGAGTTAGCATCCAAAGAAGCAAATGATGTAATATAACATATCCATGAAAGAAAAACCATATGATCACCTCTGTAGGTACAGAAAAGAATAATTTAAAAATTTCAACATCTTTTAATGATTAAAAAATAAGACAAATTAAAAAGTATAGAAAGATATTTCCTCAGTCTGATGAAAGATATCTAAAAAAACATACCTAGCATCATGATTAATGGTGAAAGGCTGGATGTGTTCCCCCTAAAAGATAAGGAACTACAAAAGGATGTCTGCTATTTCTCTGCTTCTATTTAACATTGTGCTGAATGTTCTAGCCAGGGCATTTAGCAAAGGGAAAAAAAAAATGGTACCCAGATTGAAAAGGAAGAAATCAATCTATCATATTCACAGTTACTATGATTTTGCATATATAAAATATTAAGAATCCACTAAAAATGATTAGAACTAAGTGAGTTCAGTAAGGCTGCAAAATACAATACACACACACACAAATCAATTCTATTTCTTACAGCTTCAATGATCAAAAATAACATTAAGAAAATAATTTTATGTCAAAAAGAATAAAATATTTATAAATATATTTAACAAAAGGATTGCAAAGCTTTATATTCTGAAAACTATAGAACATTGTTAAATGGAAGAAGATTTGAATAAATGGAAAAACATCTCATGGACTGGAAGGTCTAGTATTTTACAGATTCAGGGAAATCTCTATTAGAATTTCAGCTGGCTTCATTGTGAAAATCAGCAGTCTAATTTAAAAAATTATGTGGATTACAAGTAACTGAGAATAGCCAAAATAATCTATTAAAGAATAAATTTGGAAGCTTTGTAATCCCCAATATTAAAATTTACTCCAAATCTACAGTATTCATGAAAATATAGTACTGACATAAGGTACACTGATGAATAGATTTGAAACTCCAAAAATAAATCTGTGACTCTATGGCCAACTGATTTTCAATAAAGTACAAAGACCATGCAACAGGGTAAGAACAGTCTTCAACAAATGATGCTGAGAAAACTGTATATTCACATGAAAAAACATTAAATTGGCTTCTTACCTCAAACTGCATATAAAATTAACTCAAAATAAATCAAAGACCTAAATGTAAGAGTTAAAACTACAAAACTCTTAGCAGAAACATAGGGTGAATCTATATGACTTTGAATTTTACCATGAACTCTTAGATGTGACATCAAAATTTGGGCAACAGAGAAAAAAACAGATTAAGTAGGAGTTCATCAAAATTAAAACCCTTTGTGCTTAAGAGGATAGTAACAAGAAAGTGAAAATAAAACCCAGAGAAAGAAAGAAAAAATATGTGTAAATCAATTATCTAACCAGGGACACATATTTAGAATATATAACTTTTAGAACTCAATAATTATATAAACATATGGACAAAGGATGTGAATAGTTTTTCAAATAAGATATACAAATGGTCAGTAAGCACATGAAAAGATGTTCAACATTATAGCCATCAAAACCTGCAAATTAAAACAAGTGTGATACCAATTCACACCCATCAGGGTGGCTATAATTAGAAAAATAGATCGTAATTAGTACTGGTAAAAATATGGGAAAATTCGATCCCATATGCATTGCTATTGGTAGTGTGAAATGGTGTAGTCACTTTGGAAAACACTCTAGAAGTTTCTCCAAATGTTTAACATAATGTTTTATTTGACACAGCAATTTGACTCCCAAGAGAAATAAAACTAGTCCACACAAAACCTTATACACAAATGTTCAATGTAGCTTTATTCCCAATAGGCATAAAGTGGTATGTTTATCAATTCATGAATGGATTAATAAAATTTGGTATATACATATAATGGGATGGTATTTAGTCACTGAAAAGAACAAACTATGGATACTTGCTACAACATGGACAAACCTTGAAAACATTATGCTAAGAGAAAGGGGCTAGTCACAAAAATGCCATATATTATGCTATTGCATTTAAATGAAATATCCCAAATAGACTATTCTATAGAGGCAGAAAGTATTTAGTTTTTGTGTAGGGCTACTGAGACTGGAGAATAGTAAAGTAAAAGCTAAAGAATACAGGAATTTTTTGCAGTGGTATATTTTAAAACTGTGGTGAAAGCTGTACATGAGTATTCTAAAAAACTCAACTGTATACTCCAAATGGATGAATTGCAAGGTTCATAAATTGTATCTCGAAAAAGCTCAGAAGGAAATGAGATTCGAGGTCTCTATTAGTTAAATGAAAATTGCATGCAAAGAAATACTCTTGCTTCACTGTTCTATATTGTCCTAAGCATTTAAAATATATTATCTCATTTGATCTGAGACAAACATGAAAAAAATAATTAAACTCCACAGTTTACAGAACCACCAATGATCTCTTTGTATGGAGGTTTTCTTTAAAGGATCAATACTTTATCTTTTAAAGATAAAGAATAAATTGTCATTCTGTTAAATATCAAAAATTTCACTCAAATTTAAATTGTCTTTGTAAGCTGTTTGGTTCAAAATTGGGAAAGGAGTAAGACAAGGCTGTATATTGTCATTCTGCTTATCTAATTTATATGCAGTGTACATCAGGTGAAATGCCAGCCTGGATGAGTCACAAGTTGGAATTAAGATTGTTGGGAGAAATATCAACAACTTCAGATATGCAGATGATACCACTCTAATGACAGAAAGTGAAGAGGAACTAAGGAGCCTTTTGATGAGGCTGAAAGAGGTGAAAGAAGAGAGTGAAAATGCTGGCTTAAATATCAACATTAAAAAAACAACAACAACAAAACTAAGATTGTGCTATCCAGCCCCACCACTTCACGGCAAATAGAAGATGAAAAAGTAGAAACGGTGACAGATGTAACTTTCTTGGGTTCCAAAATCACTGCAGTGTTGACTGCAAGCCATGAAATTAAAAGATTTTTGCCCCTTGGAAGGAAAGCTATGATCAACCTAGACAGGGTATTAAAAAGCAGAGGTATCACTTCACCAACACAGTTCATATAGTCAAGGCCAAGGTTTTTCCTGTAGTCATGTACTGATGTGAAAGCTGGACCATAAAGTAGGTTGAGTGCCAAAGAATTGATGGCTATGAATTGTGGTTTTGGAGAAGACTCTAGAAAGTCCCTTTGACAGCAAGGAGATCAAACCAGTCAATCTTGGAGAAAATCAACCCAGAATATTCATTGGAAGGACTGGTGCTGAAACTGAAGTTCTAATACTTTGGCCATCTGGTGTAAAGAGCCAATTCATTGGAAAAGACTCTGATGCTGGGAAAGAGTGAAGGCAAAAGGAGAAGGGGTTGGCAGAGAATGAGATCTTTAGATAGCATCATGGACTCAATAGACATGAATCCGAGCAAACTCCAGGAGATAACGGAGGACAAGAGAATCCTGGTGTGTTGCAGTCCATGGATTGCAAAGAATTGGACAGGACATGGTGGCTGAACAACAAAACAACAAAAAAGCAGCTCACAGATCTCTGACTACATTCCTCACTATACCAAAGTCTTTTTTTTTTTAAAATCTGTCTGTCTGATTTTGAATGACAGTAAAGAGAAAGCAAAAAAAAAAAAAAAACTTAACTTTTACAGAATCAAGTTTTTGTGTCCTTTACATTGCAATGCTTTTAGGATAACACTCATCATAGTTCTTTCTCTATAAGATTTTTGGTGAGTATTCATTTCATCCTTGTTCAGTTAAACTGTTTGAATTTGATGTCTATGTTTAATACATCTTGCTTTTTTTAAAAAAATGAAAGATAAAGCTATATCAAAGCTAACTCTCTATGAAGTGGTTACTGCTAAGGAAAGGGATCTGATTTAAACAATAGGGGGAAAAAAAAAACTTGTGGGAAATTAAAAGAAGGGTACAACATGTCCTTTGCCTGCATGTTTGTACTAGTTCCCATAGCTGGGAAGATGATTTAACACACACTTTGTGCAACCTGTTTTTCTGGTAATTACAAATTAAGACATATGTCTTTACAGCAGCAAGAAGCTAACTGCCACTTTTAAGCGTTCTATGGCCCTGCTGACTTAACTCCATTACACAAAATCTCAACAAAGGTAATTTCGAACAGAGCATCCTGCTCTTAAGTTTTCCTTTTGCTGTGTTTCTTCCTTTTGAAGTACAGGAATGCTAACTATAAATGGAAGTATCCCATCAAACTGCTAGGCTTACTTTCCTTTAGAGTGCAGGCCTCTATAATATTATATACATGCCAGAAAGTCATGAAGGAAATAAAAAAGAAATTTAGGCATCATGTCCAGACAAATGATAGTCTGCTTTTCTGTTCTCTTGCCTTTCTTTACTATTTAATTCATCAAATAAAAAGATTTTTAGATGCTCATTATTGGTACATTTATGAATTAATTTCATGCATATACACAGGTTTTAGGTTCACATACACAGAACGTGACTACTACATATACTGCAAAGAACCAAAGCTATTTTTTAATTAGTCAATTAACATTACACTGTCTAGAAAGAGTTAAGGATCATGCTAACTTTTAAACTTGTGCAACTGAAAAACATTAACTCTTTAGTAGTAAGTAAGCAGTTTGTTTACTGATAAATTATTTTCCTAAAAGTGTCTATCAATAATAAAAGTTTGAGACAAGAACAAAAGAACAAGGAGACAATGTATTCAATTGAATGTAGTATTTTTTATGTTCAGACTGCAGCATTCTATTCTCCAAATGTTATAGTTAGTCAATATTAGATATAAAGTACTATTCTGTGTCCTTGGGACAAATTGTTAAGGACTCAATGGGAGAGACAAATTGCTAAGTTATGAGGGAAATGCTATAATAGATACATGATAAAAGTAGAAGTAAAGAGAAAGACAAAATTAATTCTGCCTAGCTGAATCAGAAAGAATTAATTTTACAGAGAAGAATATACTCACAAAAGCATGTATGTATTAATACATGCATTTAAGCATACATGCACACATTCACACAAAAATAATTGTGCATAAGAAATGAAACAGAGTAGCCCGGTGACTTGTTATTTTATTATGAAATGATGAGAAGTCCAGCCTGGTTGTATCTTTATGTGCACGATTCCTCAATTCTAGAGTGTTGAAGTCCTGGGGCTAAATTCAGAGGGTTCTTTTATACCCAGCTAAATAACTTTGATTTATTCAGTCAATAGGAAGCTAACAAGAGTTTTAAGCAGAGGGCTAGGACGGCAGTGTGGAGGATGTGCCGGCAGGTAAGTTGCAAAGATATAAAAGCAAAGTTATCGCCATAGTGTAGGAAAGCCACTACGCAATGTCTGTCGCTGCTGCTCCTTCCACTACTACTTACTGCTACTGCTACTACCATTACCAGCGCCACCGCCTCTACTGGGTAGAATTTCTGAGTACTTGTCTTGTGCCAGTGACACCTCTGAATTTTTAACATGTACAATGGGCCTAAATCCTTTCCACAGGTCATGTGGCAAGGAGAATGATAAGAAACATTGTTTCCCCCTTTCTTTTTTGCTTTCTGCATCTTCTACTTGAGCTCATCTTACCTTCTTCATTTTAGCTCAATCAACTTCCTCCTGATCTTTCCCGCTACTCTATCTTCCAAAGGCCTGATTTGCCATCCTTACTGCCCTCACATCAATAGTCCTCATTCCTCTGCATCTCTGTTATTCCATTGGAGCTGCCCAGCAAACTTCCAAACATAGACCATTATTATATCCCACATCTCTGCTCTGCAATTATGCAGCTGAGTACTCAGGATTATGTCACTCAAATATGTTGACTGGCGTAATAAAAATTCAAGGTTTCCAGTCATGGCAGGGCTTTCAGCATCACTGACCAACCTTTTAGATTTGTCATCTGCTCCTCCTCTCACTTCCTTTCCTGTCTCTTTTGACACATGTGTAGCAATTCATGAGATATCTACTCAAAGAGGTAATGGACATCACTGCAACAAAGTGAAATTACTAAACCTAATCATGTTGCTCTTCTGCTTACAGTTTTTGGAAACAGTAACAGTAATACTAATAACAATAGTTCAAGTATTGAGAGGTAGGTTTTGGCATCATTAGCATGTAGATCTTAATGGAAACTGTATCAATGAGTAGAATCCCCATTTTCATAAATGGACTTTCTTTTCATAAATACTACCCATAAATAGAATTTTCATAAACACTACCCATCAGAGAAGTATTCACAGTTTCATTTCTATGCTTTAAATATAAGAACCCATAAATTCAGTTTCCCATCCACATGCCACTCACAGTATTTAAATCTTTATTTAATAGAGAGAAGACATTATTTATCATTTCAGAAGAAACATTCACAAAATAGATCTTTGGGCCTCATATTTTCAGCATTGTTAGACATTGTTAGACATTGTTAGACATTGTTAGCATTGTTAGACATTGTTAAGAGAGTATATTTCAATAGGAAGACCTAATACCATTTCCAAATATATAAGATTCTCTGATGATTTAAATACAAACATCCCCCTCTTACTATTTCCTTATTTTTAGTATAGGGTTTTCAACAATAAATGCATTCTCCTTGGCATTTAATCCTTCTAGGAAACATAAGATTCATAAGTTAACAAAATGTTAACATGATAGAATTTCATTCAAGATAAGTAATATATCTGACACTGTAGTTCTGTAAGAAGTCTCATGATTCAACACCCCCCAACTTTTAACGTCACATGTCAGTGCTTTTACTTCTTTATTTATGTCTTTGCATATACCTGAACTTGTCTCTGCTTCTCTAATATTAACACTTGATAGAAAATGTGCTAAGTCCGTAGTTTCTCTTTTTATTTGTAAGGGAAATCAATGACTAGGAGACATTCTCAGGGCATGTAGGGTAAGTTCATTAGACCAACCAAAACTCTAGAATTTCCCCAAGTTAGTAGAAATTTTAAAAACTTCTCTAGTTACACTCTGGCATCAGGCAATTTATTATTTTTTTAATTAATGTAAATTTGTTCCTGGGCAATTTCAATTTTTTGGCCAAAAGGTCCTGATTTATTTTGTTGTGTATTCATTTGAGCTGGGCCTATTAAGAAGCCATAATATGGTCAGTCAAACTATTAGATTCATTAATTTTTCTCTTTATTTCTGCTTCTAGAAGAGTTTGTCTTTATGAAGATCAAAGAAGTATCAGAATGTGACACAGGAGAAATAAGGAATTTTACTCTAGAAGTTTAAGAAAATTCTGTAAATGAAATTGTAATCTTCAAAAAATTATAAAATGTGTTCTACTATTTGTCTTCTTTGTTGTGTCTAACAGGTAGCGGAAGCACACATCTGAATGATGTCATTTTGGATTTAAAAAGGGGTGATCTTAACCTTTCAGAACCTACTCTGTTTATAAGTCAAGAAGCTTCCAAATATATTTAAGGGGGGAAAATTTCTGTTCATGAGCAATTGCAATGTTATTGTGTCAGAGAGTTACTGAAAATGCCTCAGGTGTTAGAATAAGAAGTGAATCATTATGACAATTAAAAACATTAATTGAGGTAATTATAAAGAGATTATAGTTTATATAGAATTTAGTTATAATTTATACAATTATCTTCAGTTTACAGAAAAACATAATGAAGCTGTTTATCTGAAGTATTTACCAAACTGAAAATTCCAACTACTGAGAGGCTACATACACACGCTCAAAATACCAGTTTTAGCTGGATCTGCCACAGGTCTAGCTGTGAGCTAATGAATTCCCTGAGGACAGGATGGTTTGGAGAGAATACAAGACTTCTAAAGACACAACATGTCGCCAGATCAGATTATTTACTTTGGACTTTGTTTGAAATGAGTCTCATTTAAGTGCAATCACTCACCTCTAGCACTAACCTCCGGTTGCGAATCAGGAAACTACCTCTGCATATATAAAATATGAAATCTGGCTTCTGATTTTCTTCAACTGAAGAAATGGTATCAAATTTCATCTACAGATCAATGCAAGCAAGGAATAAAACCTAAAATTAAGGGGGTGGGCGGTGACAGCATTCTATATATAAACTTTAGAGTTTCTTCTTTGTATTCCCAAAAGAAACATAAGATATGTTTGGTTGCTGGTGTGTGTGTGTGTGTGGTTTTGAATACTGAATATTGCACAGTCTCTGGAACAGACTTTCTTGGTTTAAGTCCTGTCTGCTTTGCTTACACTTTGGTTACTGCTTTGCTTCATAACCTTGATCATGTTGGTTATTCTCTTTGTCTCTGTTTCTTTATCTGTAGAGTGAGATTGTAATGATAATACTACCTACCCCGTAGGGTTATTACAAGGATTAGGCATTGTAGTAGCTATAAAACACTAAGAAAAGTTTTTGGCATAAAATAAGCATCATATAAATGCCAGCTATTATCATTGGGACAGAAAAATGGAGCATGATTCAGGTGTGTTAGTCACTGGGATCAAAAGGACCAAGCGAAGGTCAGAGGGGAGGTGCTACTTGAGTGCATTCTCTGTCTCCTATTTGGATTTGATTTGGAAAGAATGACTGATATCCCAACAGGCCATAATCGGTTATCCCAAGAAGAGTTTGAAGTAAATAGTGCTTTGTGATTGGGGAAGTTCTCCATTGACTGATTTCCCAGATAATACATTTTGCTCTTGTAAATCTGTCTGGGGATTTCAACACATGTATTGGAATCCAAGGTGTGTCTGGGTATGCTTTAGTCATATTTTCTCATGATAGAAGTCTCACTGCACATTTAATATCACCTGCATATTTGTAACCCATTTTCCATCTTGGAAAAGGAGAACATTTTCAGAAATGTGATAATTCAAGTATCTCCTTTCTTAAATTAGATCTATAATTTTAAGAGTGGAATAGTAGTCTCCTTCCTGCACACGGAAAAAACATAAATGATTATATATTTTGCATTACAAATTAGAAATGTACTGTGCTATTCAGCATTATTTTATTGTCTTCAACATATTTTTTGGTCATGAAAATTAAGGAATACTGCAAGTTTGGACAACATGTCATAGTTTAATATCAATCGAAAGGTTCTTGGTTCTTTTTCCCCTACTTACAAGTATCCACCTATAAATCAATGAATTGCTATTTAAAATGTGTTTCTTCAGAAACCAGTCATATCATGTCCTCTGTGCTACTATAAGATTGCCTCTTTATTTATCTGTGTTGCTGAGTTAATTATAAAATGCTTGCAGTGAGTGAACATTTTGCTTGCCTAGTCAACATCTTAAACTAGATTAATCTTCTAGCAACATTTAATGGAAACTAAATCATACATCAACATGCTATAACAATATAATGATGAAACAGTAAGTGAATCACTCAATTAACTCCTTGATAAATATCGAAACATATTTTGTTCCTATAATTTAACAGTCAAAATGAGCCTTTCTGCTTTCTTTTAGTCTGCTTTTTTTTTTTAAATGGCTAAATTCTGGAGAACAAGTATCATAAAATGAACTTTGCATACAAGGTAAAGAAAAATGCTGCTTAATTCATTTATTGACTGAGCTTCCAAACTAAGATATTACTTCACATATAATGTTTCCATTCTTTGATAATATAGAGTTGATCTTTAAAACTACATAGTTATCAATACAGATACATAAATTACAGTTGGTTCATTTTCTGTCTGTATAAGAATTGTTTCAAAGAATTTCTTATTACTGTATTGGTGGTTGATGCTGATATTGTTTTAAGAGTTTCAATGACCAAATTTCCATAATTCTGATGGGTCAAACTTTCTGTTTCATTCTAAATGCTAGTCACTCATTACTCAATCTACTGAGCAAACCATGAGAAAAGTTATCCAAACCTCAATCATTTAGCATGTAATCTAGACTTTTCCAGTATTATGAATATCAGTATGTCTAGGGTTATAAGAAAACCCTAAAGAGAAAGAAGGGGTTTCCCAGGTGGCTCCAGTGGTAAAGAATCCTCTTGCCCATGCAAGAAGAAGCAGGTTGCATCTCAGAGTCGGGAAGATCCCCTGGAGGAGGAAATGGCAACCCACTCCAGGGAAATCCCATGGATAGAGCAGCCTGGCAGGCTATGGTTCATGGGGTCACAAAAGAGTCAGATACAACTTAGCAACTAAAACAACAACAAAGAGAAAGAAAAATCAACATCATAAATTCTGATTAAAAGGCTCCATTATGCCAGGGCTAAAAATATCACACTATAGCAGTCTTGGTTCTCTGTTCCCTATAAGCTTATCCTACAATCGGAGATATCACAGCTACATAAACTTAGCCCTACGAAGCATTAATATAATAACCCCAAAGGCCTAAAAACAGAGGGGTTGGTGGACTTCAGAGTAAGTGGTTTATAGGATGGTTGGAAGGATTTCTGGAGTTGGTGACACTTGAACTAAGTTTGAATGAGAAAACTTTAATCACTAGATTAAAAAAGAAGGATAATTTCAGGCAAAGGAAATTGTGGAATACTTTTGGACTCTATTTATGGCAGTAGCACCCAAGACAATAGAATAAGAGATTATGATACATTTGCTCTGAAAAACTTTTGGAGGGAGTTCATACTATCCCAGCTTCAAGTTTCAGTAGGTTTAATTACTAAATGCTTCTTTTAAGAAAAGTCTAGTTATAGTCTTAATTTTATGATACTGGGCCATGCCTGGATGATCACATCAGAATGTAAATCCCTTATAAATAAAATACATTTAATTTTCTTCTTTTTTTCACTTTTCCAATAAGACTTATAAAGGAAATATGAGAATGGGAAAAAAGAAAAAGATCTGTAATCAATTCTTCATTATCCATACTTAATTTTCAGTGTGACTAATTTCTTAGTGACTACAGAAGTTTGTTAAATAACTTATGGAGATTTTATGTGCTTCTTTTAAATTGTTACCTCACTATCTTTATTCTTTTTATACAATTTAATCCACGTGACTCTCACTCAATGTAGAATGAAAATAAATAAAATAAAAATAGGTATAGCAAAGCAATAGAAATTTTTATAAACTTATAGCTTATCAATATAGAGGGCAACTGTATTTTTGCAAGAGTAAAATATTCCCTGGAGAAGGGCATGGCAACCCACTCCAGTATTCTTGTCTTGAGAATTCCATAGGCAGAGAAGCCTGGCGGGCCGTGGTCCATAGGTTCGCACAGAGTTGGACACGACTAACTGATGACACAGGTCACAGAACTCATAAGTGGCAGAGTAGAAGCAAGCTGGCTCCAGATCCCAGGGTGCTGAGCTATGGTGCTGGATGTTTAAGTAAGTTGATGCTCTTGAATCAAACTTCCTCTTTAAGAATAATAGTTTTCATCTCCAGCTGCAAACTAGAACATTATTTAAGGCCTTTAATCAGAACAGATGTCATGTTGGCATCACACATTTTCCAATCCAGTAAACAGGTTATTAGTGGAGTCTGTGTTTTTGTACTTATAAGAAACTCTGCAGGTAATTTTAATGAACCTTTCTGGGACCGTGAATCTTGATATAAATTCTTTGTTAGTCCAAAGCATTGTGGTATTTAATGGACATGATATATCCCAAAATAATTTACCATATTGCATTTAACTTCATTAGTCCACATAAGGGCAAATTAAAGCTCATGAACCAACACAAATATTTCTAATATTTCTATTGGGAAGAATAAAATGTCTATTTTTTAAAAAAAAATAATAGAATGTTTTTTTACTATGCATCTTTGTGTTATATAAAAATTATCTTCCTGTCTAAAAAGTAATACTCATGGAACCAAGTCAAGTAAACATGACACAAGTAAAGAATCATATTTTACCTTAAGATTTGTAATGGGTAGCTAAAAGAGAAAACCAACAAATTCCTTCTCTGGAAAAAAAAAATGTTGATGGACAAATTTGCATAACTTGGGCTTTTATTAAGTAACTTAAAAATTTAACTCTGGGACCAATAGTGACTCAAAACTGGAAAAAGGAATGAACACTTTTTAAAAGAGACACTCATGAAGATTGGCAAGGATGAATTTTCAAATTCCATGTTGAACTCTTAGTTTCCTCTAGTGTTGGAGAAGACTCTTGAGAGTCCCTTGGACTGCAAGGAGGTCAAACCAGTCCACCCTAAAGGAAATAAGTCCTTAATAGTCATTGGAAGGACTGATGCTGAAGCCGAAACTCCAATACTTTGGCCACCTGATGGGAAGAACTGACTCATTGGAACAGACCCTGATGCTGGGAAAAATTGAAGGTGGGAGGAGAAGGGGACAGCAGAGGATGAGATGGTTGGATGGCAACACCGACTCGATGGACAAGAGTTTGAGTAAGCTTTGGGAGTTGGTGATGGACAGGGAGGCCTGGTCTGTTGCAGTCCATGGGGTCACAAAGAGTCGGACACGACTGAGTGACTGAACTTGATTATAAAGTTGGAGGGGTAAAAATGTCAGAGTAGAAAGTGCAGTGCTTATTTGCGGTTCCTTTTTCTTTTCTTAAGTTTTTATGGTTGTTCTAAAAAATGTTAGATATCTGTTAATATTAAAAACTCATCGCAAACTTAAAAGTTTATTGGTTAAGAAGAGTTATATATTTTTTTTAATTTTTTTATTTATTATTTTTTTAAATTGTTTTTGCCATACATTGTCATGATATCACCATGGGTTTACATATGCTTCCCCTCCGGAACCCCCCTTAATATTTTTTGATTAAGCTTTTTTTCCTCTGAAAGCAGGCAGTTTCCAAAGGCAGTTCAGTGCCATCTAGTGGCCAAATCAGTTAAAAGCGTATCCTTTCTGATCAAGTTCAGTGCGCCTGTGGGTGCCTGTTAAGTTGCTTCAGTACCGTCCGCCCTTTGGGAACCCAAGAACTGTAGCCCACCAGGCTCCTCTGTCCCTGGGAAGAATACTGGAGTGGGTTGCCATGCCCTCCTCCAGGAGCTCTTACCGACCCAGTGATCGAACCTGCATTTTTACCTCTGCGTTGGCATGCTGGTTCTTTACCACTAGTACCACCTGGGAAGCCCCAAGTTCAGTATAGGGGTGACAAATCCATATCATACATTGATATGTAAGTATAAATTTTAAAATGTATATTTACTTCCTAAGGCTGTTTGTTTAATGTATAACAATGAGGCAAACATACAACAATTACACTAAAATAAAATTTAATATTTAACAATTTAATAAGAAATGAGACATTTATATATCTAAGACATAGTATTCGAAAGATACAAGAAAGCAGTTTAATGGATAAACAAGACCTTATACTAGAATATAATAAAATAGTTTAAAAAAATAGTAGACTGAAGATGTTTCCAGTGTCAAGATTGTGCTTATGGATATCATAAATAGGATGGCTAACAATTCACAATGAAAAAACTGTTTGTTTCTCTGTTTCCTTATAGGAGAGACTAGGCAAAATTTTTATACAGTTTTGGAGCATGGTATTTAAGACAGAGGAGTGGTTCCTGAGTAAAATACTTAATAACCTATTAGATTTAATATGTCTAATAAAATACTTATTAGATTAATGACAAGTTATATAATTCCTCTCACTATGGATCCTGAATAATAAGATGGAAAATGTTCACGAACTGTCTTATCTTGAGGAAAAAGAAATGGACTAGATGAATTGTTTTCTTTCAGAATTCGATTGTATTAAAAAGCAAGTATCCTCCCTCATAATTCATCTTTTTGGTTTTGAGATAATACGCCTGTCTGACCCAGCTGAAGTTCTGCCTTTTGTTAGTTCTTTTCCTGAGACTCCAATTAACTTTACAAAATTTCTCTTCAGGGAAAAAAAGTCTAGGCGAAAGGATTAATTTAGCTAACAATGCTATAATATAAAAAAAAATCTGTAGGAGCTTTTTCTGACCTATTCCAGGGACTCTGCCAACTCGAAGGCAGGGATGATAAAAGAGCTCTTCATAGCCTGGGAGATAAGGGAAAAACCCATCATATCAGACCCAATTGCTGTTAGAGGAATTCAAAAGAATCTGAAATAGTCTTAATGTCTAAAAATGCCACATTTTCTATCTAGACACTAGAGTCCAAATGGTACAGAAGTTTGACTTATCGGTGATATAATTTTCTCATCCTGATGAGGATGGCTTTTATATGTTCTAAATGAGCTATCAGAGCAGGGGTGAGCCATTCTTTTGCTCAGCTACTCAGAGGAAACAGTGTGGTTACGTGAAACACAGAGCTAAGAATAATGCCAGCCGTGCGGCTTCTTTTGCCCCCAGTTTTAGCCATGATGGCTTTTCTTGGGCAGTCTCTGAAACATAGAAACTAGGGACTTCTTTCCTTTTCTGAATATGACTTAGAGTATGCTCTGTTCAGTTAGGCACTTTGTTCCTTTCTTGCCTTGTATTCAACATGACCATGAAATAAAAAGAAAGAAAGAAATTTTGGAAACTGTGGTGATACTGTCTTTTAAAATTATCTTTAATTTTCTCACTGAGAATACCAATAATTTTATAACTTTTAAGAAGCCACTTTCACATGGACTATTCTTGGCTTACACATCATGACTCAAATACAAATGAGAATTACATGGTTATGGCTCCTCCAGAAATTTTACTGGGAAGGCCATATAATTAAAGTGCCCATAATTCAGTCATGACTGCTAACTCTTTGCAAAGAAACCAGTGTCACTAAGTCCTCGGCCTACATGTAGAGAAACATATGTACAAGTCATACATACGTGTGCACCTCTACACACATATGAGCACACACGTATGGGTACAGACACTTACTTGCTTTTATATTCCTCTTATCATTCTGATTAACCTGATTTTTGGAAAAGATCCTGCTGCTTGGAAATATTGAGAGCAGGAGGAGAAGGGAATGACAGAGGATGAGATGGTTGGATGGCCTCACCGACTCAATGGACGTGAGTTTGGGAGATGGTGAAGGGCAAGATGGTGAAGGACAGGAGAGCCTGGTGTGCTGTCGCACATGGGGTCACAAAGAGTTGGACATGACCAAGCAACTGAACAACAACAAAATCATTCTGACTTACAAGTTGAAAGCCCCAACCACAAGTTCTAGTATAAAATGATAATCATTTTAATCATGATCGTTTGCCAAGAAGTAATTTTCCTCGTAGGAACCATAGCCCAAATTCTAAAGAATTAGAAAATAATAAAAAATGAAAAAGAGAGCTTAAGTTCACTTTCAGTGTGGTGAATTATCAAAGTATTAGAAAGGAGAAATTCTAAGTCATTGATAATTATGTATTCTCTAACAATTTTATTACATAGTCTCTATGTTTCAATGATGGTCAGACAATGGTTTTGATTTTATCATTTGCTTATTATCATATTTCAGAAATATGTTCATTTGGTTTAAAAATTATTCTTCCCTCATGCCACTCATGTACATTACTGTACTCAGATTTTGTTTCCTTTCTTCTAATGTCAGCTTTTTATTTCTTTTAACCTCAGCTATTTATTTTTGACTAATTGATCTTTTCTTCTCTGGCTTCTACCTATTAAGATTCAGACATTACAAAGCCACTGTTTTGTTTCATTTTTGTCTAGATGGCAGTGTGTAGTAGCGGTGATCTCCATTTGGGATTAATGATCAAATTTTTATATAATTTTGCTTCTTAACCACAGTTTATTATAATTTTATTATTGAAAAGGCATTGGCATTAGGAGCTTATATATAATATTTTCATGCTAATAATGTGTCAGAAACTTAACTTTAATGTTTTTAAAAGTCATGCACACCTCCTGAATGTATATTTATTTTCTAAGGAATTGGCTGAGATACACTGTGGTATCTGAAAAAACCATAAGAGTCAGCCTTCTTATAAACAGTATCTCTTAGGGGCTATCTTCTGTCCTCATTCCTGGGGGCAACTTCCATTCTGGCTGAGTTCTGATATAATAGCTTCCAAGACAGCCAAGAAAAGAGAGGAGATGAGTAAATTATACTTCCCATTGGGATTCAAATACCTGGTCCCATTTGGCTATGGGGAAGACAGCAGTCTCCTTTAAACTCGACACCCCCTTTTCTGATTTCACTCTTCTACTTCACTATGAAATTTCTTAAAAGAAGTGCTTGTTCCATTCACCTCTGAATTGCCTCCCAACTACTCCTTCTGGTTTTGACATTCACCACTCCACTGTACGTCCTCATGAAAATCTCCAACAGTTCCCTGTTGAAACAATCTTGTCTTAGTTGTTCTCTTGGAAGACTTAACAATGTTGCATTTGCCCCACTTACTCATCTCCTCTCTTTTCTTGGCTGTCTTGGACTCTGCTCCCTACCAAACCTCCAGCACTCAGCAGGGGCACAACAAAGATACATGATGGCCACTGATGCATCTGCACTGCATGACTTAACAAATTAATATATGAATGAGAGATCCTGGGTCAGAGTCACCATTGCTTGTGCAGTTTTCAGGCTTCCCAATGGTCACTTCACTCAAGAAACAGGTGGAGTCCTGAATTCCTTCTAAGGCAGTTCATTTCATATTAAATTCCTGGGAAGAGGTTAAAACCACATTAGTCTCTTAAGTACTCTATATTTAGGGTATTCTAGAAACAGAGGGAAGCCCTTGCCTTTATATTATGTAGCTTTCAAAGCTGTTGCACTTGGTCAGAAATAGGAAACTGAAATGGTGAGACATTTCCATGAAGGCTCAAATCACACTATTTTGCAAAGTTTAAAATTTGCCTGTCATTATCCATAAATTACAGCTATATGTTATAATTATTTAATCTACATTTCTTGTTAAACATCTAACTTATGTCACTTCACCAATTTACAGGAATTATGTGATTAGGTATAATTATCCTAAATAGCTGAACATAATTAAAAAATCTTACATGCAGGAAGTTTCATATATAATATGTTAATATTTCTTCTCTTGTCTCACTGTCCTTGGTCTCCATCAAAATGAATGAGATAAAGGCTGGTTCACTTTGAATGGGGTAAGGGAATTTCCAGCTTTAGGTGACTTCCTATTCAGGGGTCACACACACAGTTTCTCTCCTTCTGGTAAGCACATTTTTAGGCAACTTGTACAGTTAGAGTTCATGAATCTTATAACCAGTAGTATCAACTGTGATGATGCTGTGGTTTTATTTACCACTTGAAGGTTCTATGCAAGAGTTAAGAGTTGGAGGTTTATCTTTTGATTTCTCTGCTTTGGTGACTTGCCAGACTGCTGTCTATATCTATTTTCCTGTGAGACAGCAGTGTGCATGGGTAAGTTCAGTAAAGCAGAGACCGGGTTCAGATTCATTATTTACTAGAATGTGTGACCTTGGACGGTCTTATAGCCTCTTGATAACTTTGTTTCTCCATCTACAGAATATGGACAATGGGAATGGACAATGAATGTGGATAATGATATCACCTCTTAGTGTAGATCTGGAGGAGGGAATGGCAATCCACTCCAGTACTCTTGCCCAGAGAATCCGCTTGGACAGAGGAGCCTGGCCGGCTACCGTCCATGGGTTTGCAAATTGTTGAACACGACTGAGCAAACTAAGCACAGCACAGCACAGTGTAGATCTGAGCACGTTAGGTGTACATTACTGTTCAAACCTCAGATTAAAGACTGCTTCTTCAGAGACCTTCCCTGATCAACACTCTCCATGCTTGGCACACTTTGCTGTTTAGTACTATGTATTTATTAGCTGAATATTGCTCTCTTTTAAGAAGCTATGCATTGCATGAAAGTAGATAGGATTATGCTATAGGCAATGTCTCTGCAATGCCTATCATTTAGAGAAAGCTGACTGGTGTGTAAATGATATACAATTCCTTTCTTTTCTTCACTTTCCTCTTTGCCTTTCCTATCTTTTCCCACAATCTGATGGTCAGGGTGTATTTCAGTTACCTGATAAACGCACTCACACTAAGCTACTAGAGATTGACAGGATCCTAAGAGAGACTTCATGGAAAATAGCTTTCTAAAAATATTTGCAAACTATTATGCAAGTGTTAGGTGTTATGGTGGCTCAGACTGATACCTGGGTTTGATTCTTGGGTTAGGAAGATCCCCTGGAGAAGGGAATGGCTACCCACTCCAGCATTCTTGCCTGGAGAATTCTAAGGACGAAGGAGCCTGGCAGGTTACAGTCTGTGGGGTTGCGAAGAGTTGAACACAACTGAGAGACTACCAATACTACTATTGCACATTGAGAAAGTCAATTGTGTTTGCAGCCTGTGGAAGCAGAAACCCTGATCTTAATCATCAGCCCAAGGGCTGGTGACAGAGTTTTCTGGGGGCTCAGAACTCTCACAAACCAACCTCCTAAAACCCTGCCAGGTGTGAGGCTATTACTCCTGAGCATCAGCCTTGCTCTAACCACAGGAACTTGTTCTGTTGCTGCAAACACCCACTTCACACTCTCCCTCAGGCGCCCTTTGCAGCTCGTCTCATCTGGTTATCCTCACTCCTCCCCCACATCCAACTCTGACTTCAGAGTGTGGTTTCAACTACCTGTTCTGATTTGGGCTATTTCAATCCACTTCCACTGTTTTTGCTCTTTTCTCATCCAGAAAGAAATTAAATCCAGGTGGGTCCTGCTTTTGAGCACTTAGATATGCCATGGAAGATCAAAACATTGTTTAATTGCTTACCTTGCAAAAGGCTGTTTTTTCAAGACAATTCACAGAATCAGTGCCTCAAGTAATACCTGCTCCTGTGTGCTTTTTAACCTGATTTAACTACTGGATGTTTAATTTATAAAACTTTGCAAGAACACACTGATTTTGCATAACTAATGCTTTCAAACATCCTGTGAATTCAGATCATGGCAGTCACAGAAGAAACAATTGTGCTTTTGCAAATTATGGGGCAAATTAAATAGTGGGAAACACGTTAGAAAGTGTTTTGTGTGTGCATCATCAAAAATCACATAGGTTAACATAAAATCACAAGAGATCTACAAAACTTAATTCAGGAAGACACTGTCTTTTTTTTTTCCTCTTTCTTCTCTCAGCTTTAAAATACAGCAAGCTATAGAAAATCTTCAAATCTTTAGTCACATAGAAATCTAAATTCCCCATGTAGAAAAAATACAATATGGACAAACCCAAATAAGTTCCATGTGTGAAGTCCCTTTGGCCTGCTTACACAATCAACTTCCCTCACACTTTCTGAAAAAAGTCAGCTCATAGTACTCAGTGAATACTAAGCTTCGAGACTGAGTATAATTCTTAATATATTTTAATACCGAGAAGGTGCCTGGATCTGGAACTACCAAAAATCCACAGAGAAGAAAAGTAATCAGAAGGGGCTTCTTTCCTTTCCTGACTTTTCCTTCTCTGACCTCATAAAATTCTCACAAAGGTAGTTTAGCTAATCCTACAAGAACAGCCTGTTTCCTATTTGCTACATTGGTGTGCCACCTGTGGGTCAGTGAGTAGACTTCTCAGAAAACTTGATTAAACGGTTAGGTTTTGTCTAAACAACACATGACTATTTTCATTGTCCCTTACTTCTTGCAAATTTTAAACAGTTTTTTTTTTTTTTAATGGCAGGGGTGTGTCTTAAATGACTGCAGATTTCTAATTTATTTCTAATAGTGTGCTATTGTAATGAGCCACTGAAGACGAAAAACTATGTCACAATTCTTAATGTTGAGTAAAACTGAAATCTTTACCAAAAATATTTGATTGAATTGCTAGTTTAAAAATTTTTGCATAGAGCTGCTATATTTTAAAATTAGGTAAATATAGGTAAGATACAAGTTAAAAATACAAGAGGAAATTTTTAAGACCTAATAAATGTGACAGCCAATCTTACCATGATTAATTTTTTGATCACATAGAAGTCTATATTTTCCATGTTTATATTTCTGTGAAGAAAATAAAAAGAAATTATGAAGCCTATTCTTATCCTTAATTGCTTCTCTAAATAATAACTTGTTTTTGTGTGACACATTACATACATATATAGCCTCGTTTTATCCTTACCACAAACCTAAGAATAGGTAGGACATTTATTATATAACTTTCATATTTGTCTATGGGCTTCCCTAGTAACTCAGGTGGTAGAAAATCCACCTGCAATAAAGGAGACCCCAGTTCAATTCCTTGGTCAGGAAGATCTGCTGGAGAAGGAATAGGCTACCCACTCCAGTATTCTTGGGTTTCCCAGGTGGCTTAGCTGGTAGAGAATCTGCCTCAATGTGGGAGACCTGGGTTTATTCACTGGGTTTGGAATATCCCCTGGAGAAGGAAACAGCTACCCACTCCGGTATTCTGGCATGGAGAATTCCACGGACGGAGGAGCCTGGCAGGCTACAATCTATCGGGTCACCAAGAGTTGGACACTACTGAGCAACTCTCACTTTCATATTTGTCTGTTATGGAAACAGAAACTAGTGGGCTCAATGACCACTCCAAGGTCATACATCCACAACTCTGGGGTTGATATCCAAGTCTTTCCAATGTACTATGATTTCATCTTCCTTATTTCTTTCAAAGAATGATTTAATTTATATTCAGTGGAAAGAAATATTTAGCCAACCTGCAAGATATGTCTTCTGGAATCACATTTTAATATCTATTTTTAGAAGGAGAGAATTTATAGTTTCAAATGAATATAAGCCAACATAGCCTTTAGAGACATGCAAAAGAAATTAAGGTAGCCACTATATAGATATATTCCATTTATGTAGAAGATGGAAAGTGATGCAAAGGAGAAAAGAGAGTGGATAAGAAAAGCCATTATTCACAGTAAATGTAAATCTAACTTAGAAAAATTTGAATCCATATAAAAGTAAACACCAAAATATAAGTGCACACATATAAACAAAAAATGTTGGTTTTTGAAGGAAAATGAGGTGTAAAGGATAATTCTTAAACATTGATGATTAAGAATCACTGCAGATGGTGACTGCAGCCATGAAATTAAAAGACACTTGCTCCTTGGAAGAAAAGCTATGACCAATCTAGACTGCATATTAAAAAGCAGAGACATTATTTTGCCAACAAATGTCCATGTAGTCAAAGCTATGTTTTTTCCAGTAGTCATGAATGGATGTGAGAGTTGGACCATAAAGAAAGCTGAGCACTGAATAATTGATGCTTTTGAACTGTGGTGTTGGAGAAGACTCTTGAGAGTCCCTTGGACTGTAAGGATAACAAACCAGTCAGTCCTAAAAGAAATCAAACCTGAATATTCATTGGAAGGACTGATGCTGAAGCTCCAATACTTTGGCCACCTGATGCAAAGAACTGACTCATTGGAAAAGACCCTGATGCTGGGAAAGATTGAAGGCAGGAGGAGAAGGGGATGACAGAAGATGAGATGGTTGGAAGGCATCACCAACTCAATGGACATGAGTTTGAGCAAGCTCTAGGAGTTGGTGATGGACAGGGAAGCCTGGTGTGCTGCAATCCATGAGGTTACAAAGAACTGGACATGACTGAGTAGCTGAACCGAACTGAACTGATGATTAAGAAAATATAGGAGAAAAAAATAAAAATGTATATACAGGTTTTTATGAAATGAAGATATGTGTCCTCTCCAAATTCATACCTTGAACCATAACCTTCAGCGGCTGTAATTGTTTGGGCCCTCTAAGAAAGCTATTAAGGTTAAATGAGGTCATATGGGTGGAGCCTTGATTCCAAAGGATTAGTGTCCTTTTAGGAAAAAACAGCAGAGAACTTGCTCTCTCTCTGCCTCCTGCTAGTGCACAAAAATAGGTCATTAGTGAAGTCGCTCAGTCCTGTCCAACTCTTTGCAACCCCATGGACTGTAGCCTACCATGGGATTTTCCAGGCAAGATTACTGGATTGGGTTGTCATTACCTTCTCCAGAGGATCTTCCTAACCCAGGGATCGAACCCAGGTCTCCCACATTGTATGCAGATGCTTTACCATCTGAGCCACCAGGGAAGTCTTAATAGAAATACACAATATAAATGTACTCATCAACATGCCAGGAAGAGAGCTATTACAAGAAATCAACTTTGCCAGCACCTTCATCATGGGCCTTCCAGCATCCAGAACTATGAGAAAATAATTATTTGTTGTTTAAGACACCCAGTGTGTGATATTTTGTTATAGCATCCTAAACAGACTTAAACAGAGGCTGAAGTTATATTTAATACTAAATTTAATTTTTTAAGCAGACAAGTAAATTCTAACTCCTTCAGTTTTATTAAAAAAGAAAGCAAATAATTGTTCAATGGGGTCACAAAGTACTGGACATGAATGAGTCACTGAACAGCAACAAACTGTTCAATATTTGTAACTAGCAAAAGGCAAAACCAATGATGTCTGCTTCAAATTGCTTTATGCTTAAAGTATTACATTTCATTGTTAAATTACAAAATATTGTTTTGGTCCTATGTGAGCTATGTGTCTCTTGACTTAAGTCTCCAGTCTACTGTATATTTTTTGTCTTCTGACCCAGAATATACGTAGCAGGCAATTTAAGGATTATGATATCTTTTACAACATTGGAAAAACTGCATTGTTAATTCTGACCAGCTAAAAGAGAAGGAGCGCAACAAACCACAAATATTTCTCTATTGTCATAATTTGCAAGCATAGCTAGTCAGGGGAGTTATATTATCCTGCAGTCTATAGAATGACTGCAGTTAGAGAACAATACACTATCAAATATTAAGCCACTGAAATTCTGCCATTTCCCTCAAATATAACTTTGTAGCAGATATTCAGCATTTATAATGGGGTAGATGCCAGCTTATTTGAGGAAGAGCTGAAGAGAATTTACTCTGTGCAGTTTATTCCAGACTCTGATGGAACTAACCTATTTTGTGTCTTCCTTGGATATAAAGCCAAGAGGAAGCATAGCCTTCTAAGGATCTTTTAGTTCAATCAGAACTCCCAAATGCAAAATTCAGCATTCTGGGCCACAATGTGAAGATTTAAAGCATCCCCTGGGGCTCTTTAGATCTATAAACCAATCAGCTGATTACCTTTACCCATTTATGCTATTTTCTCTTGTGGATTACTTCCATCTGGGGTTTTAATTGGCTTTTTATCTAATATTGACTATATTTAATAGGATCATCATTCTTATTTTATATTTAGTATATATGTTATAAGTTTATATTAAAGGCAAGAGCAAGTTTCAGTTAACTATTGAAGAACTACATTAAAAAGTGATAGGAATAGAGAAAGCTTTTTAAAAAGTGGAACAAAAGAAAAAGTATTTGTCATGGAGCCTCTTAGGGGTAAAATCCAAAGCTTATTCCTTCAGTGTCTCTGATGTTTCAGCTGAATTTAATTTATCACCCAATTCCAAAGAGAGTTACAAATATGTAACAAATATGTTACAAATATATAAATGAGTGTCTAGTTAAGATTTTGAAAATTTCACAGACACTTGGATAAAAAATAAAACAAAATAAATGTTCTTACAGCTTATACATTCTTTTGCATGGGAATGTTAAAAACAAAGTGATGAGTACCTGTTTTAAAATCCAAGACTCTCTCTTTAGAAAGAGAAAATCTATTCTGAGTATTTAATGACATTGACCAATGAAAATAGTTAATTTTTATAAAGCAGAAAAATGTGATATTTGAATTTAACTTTATTTTTGGAGGGACAGCCATTAAAATAGAAATTATTTTCATCAAATTATTTGGATAGTATGATGAACCATAAAATATTTTAAGTAGCCAAACAAAATGATTAGTCGTCATATAATATCATTACATATACAAGCATTGATAACCTGCAAATTACTTAAATTGTATCACTATATCACTGTTTAAAATCAGTATTTAGTCTTAATGCAGCATCTCAAACTCATGCTTTTTAATTTTTTCCTTAAATTGCTGATATTTTAAAGTTATTTAAAATCACTCTTCATTGGAATGATGGTTGGGTATGTATTCCAGTTTTTCATATTCATATTAATAGGCAGTATCTCTAACCTGGGCTTCCCAGGTGATAAAGAATCTGCCTGCCTGGGGTTGGGAAGATCCTCTGGAGAAGAGAATGCTACCCACTCCAGTATTCTTGCCTGGAGAATCCCATGGAAAAGGGAAATTGGTGGGCTACAGTCGATGGGGTTGCAAAGATTCGGACATGACTGAGTAACTTAACACTAGTATATATATATATATATATATATATATCTAACCTGTTTTTTTTCCAAGCGTTTTTGATAGTCAAAAATGATTTAAGTTTAATCCTTGGAAAGGATCTGTCATTTTCTTTATTTTTTTTTAAATTTTTTTATTTATTATTTTTTTTAAATTGTTTTTGCCATACATTGTCATGATATCACCATGGGTTTACATATGCTTCCCCTCCGGAACCCCCCTCCCTCTTCCCTCCCCCCCCCACCCCGGGAAATCTCGCTGCACCAGCCCCGAGCATCAGTCCTGGGCTGGCGATTGACTAGACATATGAAAATTAACATGCTTCAATGCCCTTCTCCCATATCATCCCACCCTTACAGCCATCCACAAAGTCCACGAGTCTATTCTATACATCTGCGTTCCTTTTGCTGTCTTGTATGTTGGGTTCTCGTTACCGTCTTTCTAAATTCCATATATATGTGTTAATATATTATATTGTTGTTTTTGCTTCTGGCTTACTTCACTCTGGATAATGGGCTCCAGTTTCGTCCATCTGAGTAGAATTGCTTCAAATGAATTTTTTTTTAATGCTGAGTAATATTCCATTGTGTATATGTACCACAGCTTTCTTATCCATTCGTCAGTTGATGGGCATCTAGGTTGCTTCCATGTCCTGGCTATTGTAAACAATGCATCGATGAACATTGGGGTACACGTGGCTCTTTCAATTCTGGTTTCCTCGGTGTATATGCCCAGCAGTGGGATTGCTGGGTCATATGGCAGGTCTATTTGCAGCTTTTTAAGGAACCTCCACACTGTTTTCCATAGTGGTTGTACTAGTTTGCATTCCCACCAACAGTGTAAGAGGGTTCCCTTTTCTCCACATCCTCTCCAGCATTTATTGCTTGTAGACCTTTGGATGGCAGCCATTCTGACTGGTGTAAAGTGGTACCTCATTGTAGTTTTGATTTGCATTTCTCTGATAATGAGTGATGTTGAACATCTTTTCATGTGTTTGTTAGCCATTTTTATATCTTCTTTGGAGAAATGTCTGTTAAGTTCTTTGGCCCACTTTTTAATTGGGTTGTTTATTTTTCTAGAATGGAGCTGCAGGAGTTGTTTGTATATTTTTGAGATTAATTGTTTGTCTGTTGTTTCATTGGCTATTATTTTCTCCCATTCTGAAGGCTGTCTTTTCACCTTGCTT
>ML664170.1:2780489-2816160 GCA_007570785.1 Antilocapra americana | reverse complement strand
GTGTGTGTGTGTGTGTGTGTGTGTGTGTGTTGCTCAGTCATATCCAATTCTTTGCAACTCTATGGAATGTGGCCTGCCAGGATCCATGAAACTCTCCAGGCTAGAATAGTGGAGTTGATAGCCATTCTCCTCTCCAGGGGATCTTCCCCAGGAATTGAACCTACATCTCCTATGTATCCTGCATTGCATTCTTTATCATCTGAGCTACCAGGGAAGCCCAGAGAAAGAAAAAGAGAGAGAGGGAGGCTTCAAAATGCTTTTAAAGTTTTATAAACTAGAAATCATCCTATACAATAAATTTGGATAAGTTACTCTTTCATTAGATAAGACTTTTCCTCTACTTTTCTCAAAGTTTTTTTTCTTTTATGTAATCAGCAAATATTTTTTATGAGTGATATATGGACTTATACCCAATGGCAGAGATTTAGTTAAATAAATTAGAACATAATTCCCAAATAGAATCCTATAGCAAATATAGCAACACATATGAAGGGCCTCTTTTTTGAAATAATGTCAGAATATCACATATTATGATGCTATCCAGAGATATAGGAAGTAAAGGTTTGTATTTAGTGTAGTCTCCACTATATAAATGTAGAAATACATGCCTATGCATAGTAGTAAGCTACATACACAGAAGATCCAAATATTGGAAGAGGATATATAGATATAGATATAGATATAGAGATAGAGATAGAGATAGAGATAGAGATAGGAATGGATATATGGAGATATGGAGATAAGAAGGGAGTATATGTAGATATAACCCACTTCAGTGTTCTTGCCTGGAAAATTCCATGGACAGAGGAGCCCATCAGGCTCTATGGAGTCGCAAAGAGCCGGGCACAGTTGAGGACAGCTACATGCAGATATGTAGACATGGCGATAGTGGATGACATAGGAGTCTGGAGGGCTGCAATCCATGGGTCGCAAAGAGTTGAACACAACTTAGTAACTGAACAACAATATATGTAGACATTAACCATTATTAACAGTGGTTGAAACTGTGAGAATTTTATGTTTCCTTCTTCATATCTTTAGGTTTTATACAGTGAATATAGTTAATGTTTTATTTGAAAGAGAAAATTAAATGCTCTTCAGATATTGCTACATATGTACTTCTTTTCATCTGTTCTCTCATAAGATGAGAAAATTTTTATCCTATGAGCTTCTAAAATCGAGTACAAGGCACTGAAATGCTACTGTTTCATACTTTTTTAACTATTAAAAATGAAATTGATATTCTTCTGATTCAGATCCCATAAGTTCTTCTAGGAATAATTAATACAGGTAAGAGTGCATTTTGTGTCATCAAAAAATATGCATTGTGCTAATAACATAGGATTTATCTACCAGTACATACATATTAGAAGGCACCAAAAAGATCACTGATCTGGACTGTGATTCTTATAATTTTAAAGTATTCTATTTTATTTTAACACTCACTAGCACCTGCCCAGCCTTCCCACCTAGCACTAGTGGTCAAGAACACATCTGCCAACACAGGAGGTGTAAAGACACAGGTTCAGTCCCTGAGCTGGGAAGATCCCCTGGATGAGGACATTTCAACCCATACCCATATTCTGATCTGGAGAATCCCATGGACAGAGGAGCTTGGTGGGCTATGGCCCATAAGGTCACAGAGAGTTGGGCATGACTGAAGTGACTTAGCATACGTGAACAAATACCCTGAAGTTGATAATAGGCTTAGTTTTCACAGATAATATTTCTATAGGGATTAGGAGGTCCAGCAATAATTTATTCCATTTTTCTACTAAGAATGAGTGATATTTAGGTTACTAAATTGTGTTCCTATCCATACTATTACAAATGAATAATGAATAGAAACATGGCACTTTACTTGTTTTATTATGTAGTTATTTTTCATATTTTTAAAAAAATTTTCTTTACTTTATTGTGTTGGTTTTGCCATACATTGACATGAATCTGCCATGGGTATGCATATGTTCCCCCTCCAGAACCCCCCTCCCTCCTCCCTCCTGATTCCCCCCCCAACCCCAGGTCATCTCGGTGCACCAACCCCGAGCATCAAACCTGGGCTGGCGATTGATTTCACATATGATAATTAACATGTTTCAATGCCATTCGCCCATATCATCCCACCCTTGCCCTCATCCACAGAGTCCAGGAGACTGTTCTATATATCTGTGTTTCTTTTGCTGTCTCGCATTGCAGGGTTCTCGTTACCATCTTTCTAAATTCCATATATATGCATTACTATACTGTATTGTTGTTTTTCCTTCCGGCTTACTTCACTATGGATAATAGGCTCCAGTTCCGTCCACCTGAGTAGAACTGATTCAAATGAATTTTTTTTAATGCTGAGTAATATTCCATTGTGTATATGTACCACAGCTTTCTTATCCATTCGTCAGTTGATGGGCATCTAGGTTGCTTCCTTGTCCTGGCTATTGTAAACAATGCGGCGATGAACATTGGGGTATACGTGTCTCTTTCAATTCTGGTTTCCTCTGTGTGTATGCCCAGCAGTGGGATTGCTGGGTCATATGGCAGTTCTATTTCCAGTTTTTTAAGGAATCTCCACACTGTTCTCCATAGTGGCTGTACTAGTTTGCATTCCCACCAACAGTGTAAGAGGGTTCCCTTTTCTTCACATCCTCTCCAGCATTTATTGCTTGTAGACTTTTGGATGGCAGCCATTCTGACTGGTGTAAAGTGGTACCTCATTGTGGCATTTCTCTGATAATGAGTGATGTTGCGCATCTTTTCATGTGTTTGTTAGCCATTTTTATGTCTTCTTTGGAGAAATGTCTGTTACGTTCTTTGGCCCACTTTTTGATTGGGTCGTTTATTTTTCTAGAATGGAGCTGCAGGAGTTGCTTGTATATTTTTGAGATTGTTTCTCCGTTGCTTCATTGGCTATTATTTTCTCCCATTCTGAAGGCTGCCTTTTCACCTTACTTATAGTTTCCTTTGCTGTGCAGAAGCTTTTAATTTTAATTAGGTCCCATTTGTTTATTTGTGCTTTTATTTCCGATATTCTGGGAGGTTGGTCATAGAGGATCCTGCTTTGGTTTATGTCAGAGAGTGTTTTGCCTATGTTATCCTCTAGGAGTTTTATAGTTTCTGGTCTTATGCTTAGATCTTTGATCCATTTTGAGTTTATCTTTGTGTATGGTGTTAGAAAGTGTTCTAGTTTCATTCTTTTACAAGTGGCTGTCCAGTTTTCCCAGCACCAATTGTTAAAGAGATTGTCTTTTCTCCATTGTATATTCTTGCCTCCTTTGTCAAAGACAAGGTGTCCATAGATGTGTGGATTTATCTCTGGGCTTTCTATTTTTTCCAAATATCAATATTTCTGTCTTTGTGCCAGTACCATACTGTCTTGATAACTGTGGATTTGTAGTATAGCCTAAAGTCAGGTAAGTTGATTCCTCCAGTTCCATTCTTCTTTCTCAAGATTACTTTGGCTATACAAGGTTTTTTGTATTTCCGTACAAATTGTGAAATTATTTGTTCTAATTCTCTGAAAAAGACCTCTGGTAGCTTGGTAGGAATTGCATTTAATCTATAGATTGCTTTGAGTAGTACACTCATTTTCACTATATTGATTCTTCCAATCCATGAACACGGTATATTTCTCCATCTGTTTGTGTCCTCTTTGATTTCTTTCATCAGTGTTTTATAGTTTTCTATATACAAGTCTTTTGTTTCTTTAGGTAGAGCTCTAGTAATTTTCTAGTAGAATCTTTAGGGTTTTCTATGTAGAGGATCATGTCATCTGCAAACAGTGAGAGTTTTACTTCTTCTTTTCCAATCTGGATCCCTTTCATTTCTTTATCTGCTCTGATTGCTGTGGCCAAGACTTCCAAAACTATGTTGAATAGTAGTGGTGAGAGTGGGCACCCTTGTCTTGTTCCTGACTTCAGAGGAAATGCTTTCAGTTTTTCACCATTGAGGATAATGTTTGCTGTGGGTTTGTCATATATAGCTTTTATTATGTTGAGGTATGTTCCTTCTATTCCTGCTTTTTGGAGGAATGCAACATCATAAATGGATGTTAAATTTTGTCAAAGGCTTTCTCTGCATCTATTGAGATAATCATGTGGTTTTTATTTTTCAATTTGTTAATGTGGTGTATTACATTGATTGATTTGCGAATATTGAAGAATCCTTGCATCCCTGGAATAAAGCCTACTTGATCATGATGTATGATCTTTTTAATGTGTTGTTGGATTCTGTTTGCTAGAATTTTGTTAAGGATTTTTGCATCTATGTTCATCAGTGATATTGGCCTGTAGTTTTCTTTTTTTGTGGCATCTTTGTCGGGTTTTGGAATTAGGGTGATGGTGGCCTCATAGAATGAGTTTGGCAGTTTCCCTTCCTCTGCAATTTTCTGGAATTGTTTGAGTAGAATAGGTGTTAGCTCTTCTCTAAATTTTTGGTAGAATTCAGCTGTGAAGCCATCTGGTCCTGGGCTTTTGTTTTTTGGAAGATTTCTGATTACGGTTTCAATTTTTCATATTTTTAAGAAGTATGTATATATAATATATAGAGTATATATATAGTAATTTCCTTCAAATAGTAATTATTTGATCTAATTCATTGACTTCTTTAAAAGAGCCCTCTAATAGCAAGAACATATATTGAGACTGTTTAAGTGGCTTGCTAAATTTTACCTTATTTGTTTGTGCTTCCTGTCGAAGTTTGTTCATATTATGCATATTTCTTTGAATACCAAAATCAAAGACTAAGAGATTGTTCATTGGACGTAGACACATCTTCAACTCTTCCTTACACACAAACTATTCACTCTTTTTCAATTCTGAAAATTTACCTTAGGTGAAAATTCTCTTTAAATATATCCAATTAAAAAGAAAATTCTAGATCTTCTACCATAACAGATCTTTTTTGCCATCGAACTTCTCTGGACTTGCTTCAAGTATTCTCAATTATCTAATTCCTTCCCATGGTACTAGTGAAGTCGCTTAGTCGTGTCTGACAGTTTGAGAGCCCATGGACTGTAGCCTACCAGGCTGCTCCATCCATGGGATCCTCCAGGCAAGAATACTGGAGTGGGTTGCCATTTCCTTCTCCAGGGGATCTTTCTGACCCAGAGATTGAACCCAGGTCTCCGTCATTGTGGGCAAATGCTTTACCCTCTGAGCCACCAGGAAATAGTACTAAGAGACAACTAAATTCACAAGGTCATTATTCATTATTCTGTTATTTCTTTCCCCTGTAAAATCTTGAAGCACTCAGTCTTGATCAAAATGCTGAACATGTTTTTTTTTTTTTTCTATTCAGTTAAATTTCTATCGTCACCATGGCAGCTTCTTCAGAGTTCCTCTACTTAATCCAGATGTTCAGATTTTAGTGACCTTCCTACTAAACTAAAATTAATTATCCACTCCTTCAAAGCTGACTTTGGTGTTTTCCTTTATTTTCTTGCTAATTATGTAAATAACATTTTATTAGACACATCGATTGCCTGATAAAAGGATGATTTCTTTATAATAAGAGTGCCCTTAAGCACAGCCCCGTAATATTCACCACTACTCCCTTCCTATCATTGCTCCTCTGTTTCTGCTGTTTGTTTATGGAAGTTTTAGCCAGTCACTGTACCAGTCACTGTCCTTAGTTTAAGACCTACTCCATGGGAAGTTTCAGTCCTTCCCAAGATTCTATTTTATCTCTTCTGAAGAGTCCCAGCTTTCTTTTTCTAGTCCTCATCTCTGTTTAATGGCAAGATAATGGATCTTTTAGAACCAAAATATGCTAATTTTTAAATTTTCTCCCCAATTCTCAGCAAATTTCTCTTTCATATCAAGTGGTTTTAGGCTAACTGAATAATGTTTGCATTGCTTTCTACTTTGGGCAATGTTCCTTTGTTTTCTCTTTAAGATTTTTGGATTTTAAAATATCTTTCTATTGACCTACTTAAAAATTCATCTCACCTCCCTCTCTGCCTTCTGTTCTGGTTTGCTGGAAAACATTGTCCTATCACCTGTCATTTCCTTAGATACAATATTTTTTATTGTGTCAATTGTTTTATAATCATTTAAAGAAACAAATTTCGTAGATTTTCCATGTTTTCCAATAGTTTACACTTCAACCTTTCTGGTTTTTCTCATCTCTTGACACTGACATGTCCAACTGTCTAATTCTATACAACATTCATTTATTGGTGGTATTTAGTCACTAAATCATGTCTAACTTTTTGCAACCCCATGAACTGTAGCCTATAGGCTCCTCTATCTGTGGGATTCGCCAGGCAAGAATACTGGAGTGTGTTGCCATTTCTTTCTACAGGGGATCTTCCCAACCCAGGCATTGAACCTGAATCTCCTGCTTGGCAGGTGAATTCTTCACTGCTGAGCCAGCATCATTGCAGGCAGATAAAAGTATCCTCTATGATTCTTGGGTACTTTTATTTGATTATTGACCACCATATCCCCAAGTAAACCCTGTTGCTGTTGTTCAGCTGCCCAGCCATGTTTGACTCTTTGAGACACCATGGACTACAGCACACCAGGCCTCCTTAAGTCAGTGTAAAAGTATTCCCCCAAAATAAGTTTTTTTACATTTTATATTTTATTGGAAGAGAGAGAGAAAAATAAAATATAATTTTGACTGGTCTTGTAATCATAACTGCTGTTATTGCTCATTTTATAAAACATTTCAGTATTACTATAAAATTTCAAGTGACTTTATATAGTGAAATATTAAGAAATCCTGATTGAGAAATTTTTCATAAACTAAAATTTCCAAACTGTAGTAGCAATTCATTTAATTGTTAAATAAAGAGATTTTTAGCTATTAAAATGAAAATGACTCAGTTCTTCTGAGGATTGTAATAAATTTTGAATAATGTTTATTCAAATGCAAATTTTTGTGTTAAGAACAACTAATTCCATTATAAAACTTTAATGGAAATTTCTGTCTTTAGGTAAAATGTTAATGCAGCAATTTATTGCCTTAGAGTGGTATTGTGTGGGTTAATATAATGAACTTAAGACCAACATCTTATGTTTACCTTTTATGCCTGCCTGCATGCATTAATCCTGTCTGACTCATCAACCTCAAGGACTGTAGCCCACCAGTCTACTCTGTCCATGGAATTCTCCAAGCAAGAATACTATAGTGGGTTGCCATTAACTTCTCCAGGGGCTTTTCCCGACCCAGGAATCGAACCTGGGTCTCCTGCATTGCAGGCAGATACTTTACCATCTGAGCCATCAGGAAAGCTCTTATCTTTATTAATTGCTTAATTTTTATTCAAACTTGCCATAGGCAGAGCTGACTATGCCTTTCTAGAATGCTATCTAGAAACACCAGATTCCCATTAATTTTCCATTTAATAGACATGTATAGTCACATTAGCTGTGGGTTACATTAAACTATTTTTCAATTTTTTTTCTAAAACTGCTAATGTTTTTATAACTCTGTTTTCTCAAAACATCAGTGGAGTTTACTTTGCATACTCCAGTTTATAAAAGGCTATTCTCATTGGTCATCTATTTATCAATATAACCATCTATTTGTGGTTATGTATCATCATTGTTGTTCAGTTGCTCAGTTGTGTCCGACTCTTGGTGACCCCATGGACTGCAGCATGCCAGGCCTCCCTAAGCCTCACCATCTCCCAGAGCTGGCTCAAACTCATGTCCATTGAGTCAGTGATGCCACCCAAGCATCTCACCCTCTGTCGTCCCCTTCTCCTATCATCAATCTTTCCCAGCATCAGGGTCTTTTCCAGTGAGTCAACTCTTCACATTAGGTGGCCAAAGTTTTGGAGCTTCAGCTTCAGCATCAGTCCTTCCAATGAATATTTAGGATTGATTTCCCTTAGGGTTGACTGGTTTGATCTTCTTGCTGTCCAAGGGACTCTCAAGAGTCTTTTCTAGCACCACATTTTTATATCATCAGTTCTTCAGTATTCAGCCTTCTTTATGGTCCAACTCTCACATCTATATCCAATTTTAACAGACTTTATATTTTTGGGCTCCAAAATCAATGAAGGTAGTGACTGCAACCATGAAATTAAAAGACTCCTGCTCCTTGGAAGAAAAGTTATGACCAACCTAGACAGCATATTAAAAAGCAGGGCCATTACTTTGCCAACAAAGATCCATCTAGTCAAAGCTCTGATTTTTCCAGTAGTCATGTATGGATGTGAGAGTTAGACTATTAAGAAAGCTGAGCACTGAAGAATTGATGCTTTTGAACTGTGGTGTTGGAGAAGACTCTTGAGAGTTCCTTGGATTGCAAGGAGATCCAACCAGTCCCTCCTAAAGGAAATCAGTTCTGAATATTCACTTAAAGACTGATGCTGAAGCTGAAATTCCAATACTTTGGCCACTTGATGCTAAGAACTGACTTATTTGAAAAGACCCTGAGAAAGATTGAGGGCAGGAGGAGAAGGGGATGATAGAGAATAAGATGGTTGGATGGCATCAGTGACTTGAATGACATGAGTCTGAGTAAGCTCTGGGAGTTGGTGATAGACAGGGAAGCATGGCGTGCTGCAATCCATGGGCTATCAAAGAGTCAGCAGCACTGAGCTACTGAACTGAACTGAAATGATTCACATCTATACGTGAATACTGGAAAAATGACAGCTTTGACTATATGGACCTTTATCAGCAAAGTGATATCTCTTCTTTTTAGTATGCTATCTAGGTTTATCATAGCTATATGTCATTAGTATCATCCTAATTTCCATATGAGGAAACTAAAGGGTAAAATTTAAAATAACTTATCTACAATCACATACTGTAATCACGTATAGGATATGACTGAGTTTAACCTTAAACTCCTATAACTTTTGATTTCATGTTCTTTTTTTCTAAAATTCAATGCTGAAAATACATATAACTGCATTGCATGATAACTGATACTGCATAGTAGGAAACCAGACAAACTTGGCATCTTAGAGACTTTAGAGGGACACAATTTGATTTCAACAGTAGAATTTTCAGAGGAATAAAAAAATCACAGAAATGGCTAAAGAAATAAAATTTTCTTCTTTGAAATAAGAAAAAATATCCTGACAATCAGAACATTATTGGAGAAGTCCTGTAGCCTTACTTATTAACCCCTACCCTTTAAAAAGTCAGCCTAGCTTCCCAGGCTCTGACAGAGAAATATCATATTTGCACCAGACACTCAGAACAAAATCTAGTACTCATCAGTCAGGGCATCCTCTCACCAGGAAAGGTTTTAGAGAGATGATACTATTCTCTGAAAGATGCAAAAATTATTAGGTTCAATGTGGTATCAAATTCTGTATCCATATTCTGTTATATACAAATGTTCAAAGCATAAATAGAAATAAAACATCAAACATTTTAAACTAGACATGAAAGTGTGATGTCCGCATAAAGCCCAGGAAGTCGAGATAATTTATGATTGATTAAGAAATTATTTTATCACTTTACTGTGTATGTGTACAAATGCACACACACACACACACACACCACCCTATCCATCCTTTCAAGGTTGTGGCATTGTAGTTGTAGAATTTCCATGGGTTTGTCTAGTTCATTATTTAGCAAATACCTTACAGAATCAGTGCATTGTCAATAGATTCAGTTCTAAAAGTACAACTAAGTCCAATGTAAAGACATCTTTTATTATATAAATCAGTTATCTTCTGTTGTTTCTTCTTCAAATTACCACTAGGTTTCCTCAGATGACCTAATTACTAGTTTGTTATTTGATCTCAGTTTCTTCATGTATGAAATAAAAGGGCTTGGACCACTCATTGACTGTTTAAATCTCTTCTAGCATCCTAACATTTTGGTATACTTGTTACTTCATCAAATAGAGACTCCACACTATTTATTAACAATGAAAGTGAAAAAAACTTTCCAATTTGTTGTCTTTGAAATGAGTCTGCTTTCTTCCTGAAACATAACTGTGTAATAGAATGTTCCAAATTACTTACGTTTAAACAAAATTTCACATTATAAAATTATTTCATATAAATGGCCTTATATGATTATCTGTCCAAAGAATAGCAAGCTTATACATAAAAGATGAAATGAACACAAATGTTATGCTATAAATAGTATAAATAAATCTTTTCTCCAATTATGTATTCCCAGTTAAAATTACATTAGCTTCTTTACTTTTAAAGTGGAATTCTCCTAGATGTGAATTTTGAAGATTTTTCCAGTTTCTAAATAATTTTGTTTTCTTTTGTATTGGATTATAAGTGATGCATATTATTATGTTGGTTTCAAGTATGTAACATAACACTTTGATAGTTCTTTATATTGTGAACTGATCACCACAATAAATTTAGTTAATATCCATCATCAAACATAGTTACAATATTTTTTTTCTTGATGAGAACTGTTAAGATCTACTCTCTTAGAAGCTACCAAACATACACTATGGTATTAACTACAGTTGCCATTCTGTGCCTTATATCTCCCATTATTTTATAGCTGGAAGTTGGCACCTTTTTATTCCTTCAGTCACTTTGCTTCCCCCACCCATCCTCTGCTCTGGCCACCACCTTTTTCATTTTTCAGATTCCATATATAAGTGAGATCATACCATATTCCTCTTTGTCTGTCTGATTTATTTTATTTATTTAATGCCTTCAAAATCCATCCATGATGTCACAAATGGCAAGATTTCATTCTCTGTTATAGGTGAATATGTATGTATGTATGTGTGTGTGTGTGTGTGTATATATATATATATATATATATATATATATATATATATATCACACGTTCTTTATCCATCCATTCATCAGTGAACACTTAGATTGATTCCATTTCTAGACTATTGTAAATTAATTGCAGGGAACACCATGGTGTATGTATTTTTTCAGGTCACAGGATTCAATTTTCTCCACATCTTTGCCAGTACTTATTTTCTTTTTTATAATGGTGGTTTAGTTTCTAAGTTGTGTCCGACTCTTGCAGCCCCATGGACTATAGCCTGCCAGGCTCCTCTGTCCATGGAATTCTTCTGGCAAAAATATTGGAATGGGTTGCCATTTCCTTCTTCAGGGGATCTTCCCAACCCAGGAATCGAACCTCGGTCTCCTGCATTGCAGGCAGATCCTTTACCGACTGAGCTATGAAGGAAGCTCCCCCTTTTTTAATGATAACCATTCTAACAGGTATGAAGTAATATCCCATTGTTTTGATTTACATTTCAGTAATCCTTAGTGTCGTTGAGTGTTTTTTCATGTATCTGTTGGCTATCTGTATGTCTTTTTTTGGAAAACATTTTTTTGAGATACTATGCCCATTTTTAATCACATATTTGTTCGCTATTGAGTTTTATGAATTATTTACATGTTTTGGATATTAATTCTTTATCAGATTTCTGATTTGCTAACATTTTCCTTCCATTTGCTAGGTTGCCGTTTCATTTTATTGATGGTTTCTTTTGTTGTACAGAAGCTTTAGTTTCATACTGTCTCACTTGTTTATTTTGCTTTTGTTGCCTTTGCTTTTGGTATCAAATCCAGAAGATTATCAAGACTTATGTCAAGGAATTTACCACCTATGTTTTCTTCTAGAAGTTTTATAGTTTTAGGTCTTGACGTTCAAGTGTTTAATCTTTTTTGGTTTAGATTTTGTGTGTGATATTAAGGGAGTAATTCAGTTTCATTTCTTTCTTTTTTTTTTTTTTTTCTTGCATGTGGCTATCTAACTTCCCTAGCATTCTTTACTGTTCTTTCCCCCATTGTATATGCTTGGCTCTTTTGTCCTAAATAAATCACCCAGGTATTCACCAGCAGATTTATTTACATGGTCTTAGGCAGTTTCCGTTTGCTATTATTTGAACCATAGGAAACTGTTGATATTTAACTTCCCTTTAAAATTCAATTTCCTATAGTCTAAGCTAATTCATTTATAGGAAAATGATCCATAATCCCAGAAACCTGTTTATGAGCATATATATTCTCTTAAATTATGGAATATATATATTTAACAAAGTTATGGAATATATACATGTTATACAGTATATGTATGAACACACACACATAAAATGTAGATATATATATATCTAAAAGGAGAAAAATAAATGAGCAACAACGTTCACATTTTTTGAGCATAGAATTTATATACACATATGCTTTACTGCGTATTTTGGATCTTCATATATTCTGTTTATGTGCATCCCTAATCCTGGGTTGTCAGTTTTAGAAGATGAGGACTATAATTAATACAGTACTTAACATTCCATAATTTACTGGTTTCTAAAGGTAATGGTGCTGAAATTTGGACCTGTTTCTGATGAAGTACCAGCCCACCCAAATATGGTTTTAAAAATCAAGAAAGTGATTTAACTGTTTATGAATGTGTCAAAGATAAAATCTTTAAAAGGTTACATTAAATGTTACATTTTATAGCTATAAAATTTCAATTGCTATTAAAATTGTGGGAAAATTAAGTCCTAAATACATAGTTTTATGTCAGAGGGAAATTTTTAATAATAGAATTCTCACAAAATTTATTTTTTGGAAAGTGCATTTCCCCCCCTGTGAATAACAGAAACAGTCATGTGATTATTTCTGTCCCTAAGAAAAGTATCTATTAATCATAAATCCATTTGGTTTGGGTAGCAGAGAGATAGCAAAAACAAGTCATGCACCTTGTATGGTGATTTTAAACATGCTCATATTGTCACATTTGAGTTTTATTATAGCCCTGTCGGGCACGAAGGAATGCATATTATCCCCCTTCAATGACTGGTACATCGTGCCAGGAAATATTATAGTCTGCTAGCATGTATCCCATATATATTATTGTAGGAAGACATTACTGCAAGTCTACTACATATTTATTTATTCATATTATCTAATCTAAAGCTATTGCTCTACTCTGTGGCCTAGCTTTGAATCTAAAGGTATCAGGAAAAGGAGATACACAATTGGAAAATAGAAGAGGATACTGGATTTTGTGTTACAGGCAATTGAGAAAGAATGAAGTAGAAAAACAATACTAAGCATGTGTTTAGGAAGATCATTTTAGTAACCACTGGAGAATATAGTCATCAGAAACATATTAGTATAAATGATCCTTAAAGAAACTGATGATAGTGTCCAGAAAGAAAAAAAAAGTGGAAGCTTACACTGCAAAGGATGGAAATATCAAGAAATATCAAGCTCTGATAATAACTGTGAAGTAGATTGGATGCCTAACATGATTATGATAATCATATAATTTATCATTCATAACATCTTTAAGAGTGAAAGAAATTTCTATTAATAGTGGAAATGAGATGGCAGTTATAAATTGAAATTGTCCCAAACAAGAATGACCTGGATTTCAAGGTATGCTGGAAAGAAGAATCAGAGAAGCCTGTGAGGACTTTAATGAAATAGATGGAGATAAAAATTTTAAAGACTGGGAACCCGGAAGAAGTCAGTTGCAAGAACCATTTAGTGAGTTTTGTTTTCCAGCCCCATGCATTAAATAAAAATATACAAAAGTGAGTTTCAAATTGGTCTTTTTGAATCTCTGGAGTTAGATGAACACTAGAAATAGACATAAGAGTTCCAGGCATACTGTGAATGTTTGCAAACTTTGAGGTAAATGACATCATTAGAGAAAAAAGAAGAGAGGGAAGAAAGAAGGAACTAATAAATAAAGTGCTGAGGAGAGTATGGGTTCACAAATTCAAAAGAGGAAAAGAATTTGAAGACACTCAGAGGTAAACAGTGTCAAGTGTTAGAAAGTGTTGATATAGAACAGGTACTAAAAATGGGCCACTGGATTTGTCATTTAGTTGGTCAGTAGTGACCTTTGCAAGAGCAGCTTCAGTGGAAGGACACAGAAGTCAGATTTTAACAGGATGACAACAGATGGAGGAGTTGACTAGTACCCACTAGATAAAATAGTAACCTAACTTTGCTATGTACTCATTTCTGTTATAAGCGCTTTACATAGATAACCTCATGTAATCTTCATACTGTTCTAATGAGAGTCACTGCTTAAAATTTCTTCCTGTAGGGAATTCCCCAGTGGTCCAGTGTTTAGGACTCTGTGCTTTCACTGCTAAGGACCTGGGTTCAATCTTTAGTTGGGGAACTAATTCCACAAGCCGCATAGAGTGGCCAAAAAAGAAAGTTATTGCTTGTTTAAAAAAAAAAAAATGGAACCTGTATTCAAGCCATGAGACGATTTTAGAGCCTATTCATTTAACCCCTGAGGGTTGGCTCTTTTCTCATCCATGAAGAGTAACCAACATACAGCAGTTAAGAGACCAGACTCAAAATTCTTACTACTCCTTTGATTTATTAAAGAGTGATGGTCTGCTTAAAAAAGGGATTATTAAAATTCATGCCCCTCATCTCCCATGCACCCCTCAAAGTAGATAAGCTATAGTGTTCTGCACCAGCCTTCATCAATGTATTATTTACTGTATCAGATAGGTTGACTGGCAGTGAGAGGCAGTGATATATGGGGCAGGTATAGAAGACAGGCCCAACATGCAGTGACTTCTGTGCAGAGAAGGTCTTGAGTAATTTGTCATTGGTAGATACTGAAAGGGGAAGAAAGAGAAACAATCTACTTGGAAGAGTGGAGCAGATTATATTTCAAAGGGAAAGGGAGATCTTTTTCAGATTTCACTATGTTAGGCCACGTTGCTGACAGCTGTCCATGATTTGTGACTTTGAGTAAGACATTTAATTGTTTAGTCTCAATTTTCTTGTTTGTAAAATGAGAAGTTTGAGTTAAGTGATCTCTAATGTTTCTTCTAGTTATAATGTTTCTAAATAGATTTGAATATTTGCTTAGGCTTTTTCTTATTTTATTTGATGGCATACTATCTGTTAAAAAAACAATGGCTGTTTTATGGCCTAAGGGAAACCACATGAAATTATTAATTGGGTAGTGTAATGGGTCCTCGCTTTGAGGTCTCACATAAGATGTTTTATTTAGTGATGCTGTAGATGTGTTTTTTTATATTTAATAACCAGAAAAGTCATTAATACATTGTCTATTATAAAACAATGCCACCCACTTTTATAATATCTTTCTCCATAAAGTTAAAACTCATTCTGATATTTCATGCATTAACCCTATGTATCATTCCTATCACTCATATTTTATTGATTTTCTTTTGAAGTGCTATCATGGGAAATTTACAGCAGCAACAGATTCATGGACCTTCTAATTATATGGCTTCTAGTATTCTCTCCAAAACTGGTAATTATTTACTACAAAAAGTAACTTGTTCTTTAAGTTTTGTTCTTTTAGTAAAACTCTGACACACAAAAAATAAGATTATTTTTTGTGATCAAGATCAGTTTGTTTGTCCAACCAATTATGAGGATCTTTGGGATGCAGGGTAAAGTTACCCATTTCCATTATTGGCAGGCCTGTGGCAGATAGTTTGGCCATTCATTCTGTGATTGCTTCCCTGACACATTCTTAGAGGATCAATTCCTTGAGTGATAGATGGGAAATGGACCACTCTCTTTGGCTCCTCTTTGTATTTCCTCTTTACAAAGAGGTATTCTGAACAAAAGAAATCTGAATTTCTGGTCTAGTGTTCTTGCCTGTTATATAGTGATTCAGTCTTCAAGCAAGAGGCAACACATCTTCATATATGGACACACCAGTTGGGGAATCTTAAAAATTTGGATACAGATTAAGGCAAATGAGATACTTGTTGGTTTGCCTTTTGGAAACCACAATTTTATTTCTCTGTTGATTTTCATTTATCTTGTCCTAACAATCTTGTTTGAACCCAAACTGACACCTCTATTTACAAATACAATAGTTATGGTTAGTCACTCATTGTGTCTGACTCTTTGTGACCCCATGGGCTGTGGCACACCAGGCTTCCCTGATCTTCACCATCTCCCAGAGTTTGCTCAAACTCGTGTCCATGGAGTCAGTGATGCCATCCAACCATCTCGTCCTGTTGTCCCCTTCTCCTCCTGCCTTCAGTCCTTCCCAGCATAAGAGTCTTTTCCAATGAGTCAGCTCCTTGCATCAGGTGGCCAAAGTATTGGCACTTCAGTTTCAATATCAGTCCTTGGAATGCATATTCAAGGTTGATCTCCTTTAGGATTGACTGGTTTGATCTCCTTGAAGACCAAGAGATTCTCAAGAGTCTTCTCCAACACCACAGTTCAAAAGCATCAATTCTTTGGCACTCAGCCTTCTTTATGGTCCAAACTCTCACATCCATACACGACTACTAGAAAAACCATAGCTTTGACTAGATGGACCTTTGTTGGCAAAGTAATGCCTCTGCTTTTTAGTATGCTGTCTAGATTTGTCATAGCTTTTCTTCCAACGAGCAAGCGTCTTTTAATTTCATGGCTGTCTACAGTGATTTTGGAGCCCAAGAAAATAGTCAGTCACTGTTCCCATTGTTTTCCCATCTATCTGCAATGAAATTATGGGACAGGATGCCATGATCTTAGTTTTCTGAATGCTGAGTTTTAAGCCAGCTTTTTCAGTCTCATCTTTCACCTTCATCAAAGGCTCTTCAGTTCCTCTTCACTTTCTGACATAAGGGTGGTTTCTTCAGCATATCTGAGGTTATTGATATTTCTTCTGGCAGTCTTTCATCTAGCCTTGTATTTTGCATGATGTACTCTGCATGTTAGTTAAACAAGCAGGGTGGCAATGTATGACCTTGGCATACTCCTCTCCCAATTTGGAACCAGTCCATTCTTCCATGTCCAGTTCTAACTGTTGCTTCTTAACCTGCATGCATGATCCTCAGGAGGCAATAATCAGGTATTCAAAAAAATTGCAATTCTGACTAAGTGATTTTCTCACTTGTATCACATTGCCATAATATGTCTCTTTGTTCCTCTTATCTCCTAGTGATAACTTCAACAATAAAACCCAATCATCAAAAGTATATACATCAAATTAATTTGGAAGGCTGCCATCTATAGTTCATATATATATATATATATATATATATAAATATAAAAATTATACTGAACATTTCAGTTCTTTGTATTCCTGCCTGGGGCTTTAGTGATAGAATGCTCTGTGAGGGTGAGGATGGGGAAGTGGAACATTTGGGAGTTTCTGAATGAAAACAGTTACACTATTTCCAGGAAACATTATGTTTCACTTTATAATTGGACTAGGAATCACCAGCTGTTGAAATTGTTGTGAGTTGTACTGTTTATTAGACTGAAAGATAAATTCAGCATTACAGTGATGATATGATAATATTAAATGTGTACAAGCTTTTGGTCCTATGGGAGCACAACCATAGGAACTATACAGTATGATCTGTTGTGGTTATTTTTAGTAATTCATTAAGAACTGTGCTATTTTGTAAGAGTAGTGCTTTGTGGTGTCCTTGAAACATTCTTCCTCCTCCATTTCTGAACATGATCTGTTTCAGATGTTCACAACACAGCCATCTATCCACATGCTAGCACCCAATCCCAACACAAACCCAGACTAAAAGTATTGCTTTGCCAGTTGGGCAAATATGTACTGAATATTGGCTGCGAGTCCCACTCCATATTCTTTTCTGGGTTTGATTTCCTACAATCTTTTCTCTCTCTCTCTCTCTTCAGGCCTCCAAAAGCTCCCTCCATGATTCCCCCTATCCCAGGCCTGTATGTATCAACATATACATACTCTCCTACTTCCCATTCTGAAATATGACAAATAATCTGTAGTAATCATCTTCATCTTGCCATTGTAAAATCTACCCAACTATATTCATATTAAATCTATATTTTCTGCTTTCCTTCCTAATGCAAAAGTGTTCCTGTTTTTATTAAAAGCTACTTTTACTGTAGATATAATCATCTTTTAATGAATATTTTTTCTGCAGTCTTTTTTTTCTGCCAGTAATATTTCTCTTTCTTTCAAAAGGATTATTCTAGCCAAGCTCTGCTAAGCTCCTCCATCTTAAAAAAAAAAAAAGATTCACTTTTAGAATATCTCCCTCCTTGCTCTTCTTTTCAGTAAAGATTGTTAAGCTATTTATGCTTCTATTGCCTCTTCCTCACTACACTTTCTCCTCACCATATTAAGATAGGCACCCATGCTAAGCACTCTGTTGAAATTGATCATACTAAAAACATCAGCTATCAACATATTGCAAAGTACAATAGTCACTTCTCGTCTTAGTAGGGCCTCATAGATCATCTGATAGTTTTTCACTCTTTAAACACACATCTCTCGGCTTCCACCCTACCACACACACACCTAGTTCTCTTAGCTACTCTTTCTCAGTCTCATTTTCATATTCATCTCCTTTTCCTGGTCTCTCTCAATGGGTGCTCCCCTGCCTTACAGCTTGTTTACAATCATTCTCAAATGATTTCTTGTGGTTGTTGTTGTTCAGTCGCTCAGTCAGGTCCAACTTTTTGCCACCCCATCGACTGCAGCTTGCCAGGCTTCTCTGTCCTAGTCACTTGCTTATAAATATTATCTTACGTTTCTGTAACTCACATTTTTATATCTCTGTCTCTGGATTTTCCATTCCTCCCTCCCTCCCTCTCCACTTCCCCTCCTTTCTTCCTTTCTTCCTTTCTTCCTTCTTTCCTTTATTACTTCTCTCTCTCTCTTTCTTTCTCTCTCTTTTGGTTTGAGTTACATAATTTTCTCTCCAGCCATTTACCAGACATCTCCAACTGAATGTAAAGTAGACATCACAAGCACTATATGGCCAAAAGTAAAATATTTGTTTCTCCTACACCTTCATCTCAATCTGGTCTTCTATCTTCCCCATCCCAGTATTCAGCACTTCCATTTATACAATAGCTTAATACTGGATTTATCTTGAAATGTCTTACTCTCTCCCATCTAATCTAGCAGCAGGTTTGATTGACTCTGTCTCAAAAATAGGTTCTATGCTCATCTGCCTCCCTCCATCTCTCCTATTACCATTGTAATCCATTCTTGGATTCTTATAATCCATTTCACACAGAGAAACAAAAATTATTATAATAAACTCTTAAAGCACATTACTCCCCTACTTAAATGGTCCAATAGCATCTTGTTTAATTCACATAAAAATCCCAATTCCTTTCTTGGTCACAGGAATCTTTCTAACCTGGACTGTACCTAAACCTCCAAGACCAGCTTCTACTAACATCCTTCAGAAACAAGAGAGACATAGAAGCCTCACACATGACAAGTCTTATCCTATCTCAGGCCTTTTCTGCTTGCTAGTCCCTTTGGATGATCTTCTCTCAAATTGGGTCGTGGCTGCATCCACCTAAAATGACTTTGGCTCATTTTGATTAATATTACCTCACTTATTTTCTCGTGACTTTGTCTTGTTTTCCTTTTGGGTCTCATTAATATTGGAAATCAGACTGTGTATTTCTGTGTTTCCTTATTTCTTTCCTATACACTTAACCTCAATTCCATGTAGGTAGCTCCATTTCCCATTGTCAGAATCCTGGTTCCCAATACCATACTAATATATGCATTAATTTGTTCCACCCTACAATACACACAAAACAACTACTACTAACAACAATATTACCAAGTATAGTTCAAATTTTATTTGTACATTTTTGTCTTTAGGAGCTAGACTGCTAAAGGTGTCAAGTCAAATTTTGTATTCATAAGTTAGGAAAAAAGGTTTTCCTTGTGGTTATGCTATGTATATAGTTATGTTCATTTATTGATACTTCAATTCAAATTCAAGGTTAACTTTTCTTTCTTTTTTTATCCAATACTATTTCTAAATATGGAAAATATTTAAATAATATAAAAATCAAAGGTTATGCTCAAAAAAATCTTGCTCCCATCCAAAGGGTAGTAGTTTGGAAATTATAATCAATATATTATTATGAATCTTTTATAAATTGTTTTATTTACAACTTACTGATTCTACTATTGCTAGACTTTTAGGAACTTTCTTGATGTTTTTCCCTTTTACAATTGTGATAGTATCAACAAATATGTATTTTTTTTAAAATTCTGAAATAGGCTGGTACAAAAGTAATTGGAATTGGTGCAAAATAACCAGATTGGTGCAAAATTTATTTCAGTTGGTGCAAAAATAATTACAGTTGGTGGTGCAAGATTAATTGTAGTTGTGTTGGTAAAAAAAGTAATTTTTATTGGTGCAAAAGTAATTCAAGTACAGAAGTAATTGTGGTTGGTTTTGCACCAACCTCAGTTTTGAACCTCAATATTTTTTCACCAACCACAATTGCTTCTGCACTAACCTAGTATTTCTCTAACCTTTTGTTTTAATTGTGACACAGAACATGTTGCCATTATGAAATTTTGCTACTATTGTTACTCTGCATCAGATGTCAGCAATTATAGTTAGTAAATTAGAATTGCCTGGTAGTTAAGCTGGTTAAGAATCCACCTGCAATACAGGAGACCCTGGTTCATTTCCTGGGTCAAAAAGATCTGCTGCAGAAGGGATAGGCTACCCACTCCAGCATCCTTGGGCTTCTCGGGTGGTTCAGAGGGTAAAGAATCTTCCTGCAATGTGGGAGACCTGGGTCCAGTCCCTGGGTTGGGAAGATCCCCTGGAGAAGGGAACAGCTACCCACTCCAGTATTCTGGCCTGGAGAATTCCATGGACGGAGGATACTGGCAGGCTACAGTCTATAGGGTCACAAAGAGTTGTACACGAATGAGTGAAATTCACTTTCACTTTCTTGCACTAATTATTCCAGATAATAGACTTTCTCTCTGTATATGCACTTACCCTGAAGCAGATAATAAGTTCAAAGATTTGGAGTTAGGTCCTTGTTTTTCCTTTTCACCAATGCATATGGGTAGCATTTAGCTGAGATGAGGTAGATTAATAGTATCTGCTTTATGGAGTTTACTAACTTATAGTGGTATTCTTCTGACCAGGATGAGGTTTCTAGAAGTGGCCCATTCTAATTTATCCATGGTCCTTTGGCAAAGTTTTTTTTTCAGGCTCACTCTTGAGAGATAATCTCTTTTCTCTGTCACATATTTTTTTGTTGTTGTTGGAGCAAAGATGTTCTAGCAGATATATTTTCTTCTCTACCTACCTCTCTTGCACCTCTCCCAGGGGAGCTGACTAGGTGAGGTGGGAGAGAAAGGGAGAGAGATACCCCACACTAGAGTTCCTGGCTCATGAATGTATAAATTTCTCATTTAGGTAGTTGGATCAAAATTGTATGTTTCCATTTGAAAGACTTTACATTCTAACTTTGCTGGAAGCTTATCCATGTGTTATGCACATGTGCAAGGGCTGTAGCAGGAATATCAAATATTCTGAGAAAGGGAGAGATGACTGTAATTCAGGTAGGAAGGATCAGTCAAAAGATCACACTAACAGTGGCCTTTCAAAAGTTTAGCAAAGAAATGAGTTTGTGAATATTTCATTCAATTTAACAAATATGTGTCAGGAACTTCCAGTATGCCTGCATCACATGAGTTACTTCTGAGAATACAAAAAATGCTGAGAGAACACAGCATCTGCTTACAAAGAGCTCATAAGCTATCCACATGACAGCTCACAAAGACTCTACTTTGGCATCATCTCTCATAGTCACTACTCTAATTTATATCGCACACTGCAACCTGAATAATATTGCTAATGCAACATTTTCAGTGTTTGGTTCTTTCACTTTAAAACCTCTAATGGCTTCCCATTTTCTTGATAGAGTCTAGAATAAATGTTTTTGCTGCTCATTCTTATAATTTTTTAAATGTTCATTTATTTATTTATTTGGCTTTGTCAGGTCTTAGTTGTGGCACGCAGGATCTTCCTTGTGTCACGTGAGATCCTTCTCTGTGGTGTACAGGCTCTCTAGTCATGGAGCTTGCTCTGCAGCATGTGAATTCCTAGTTTCCTGACCAGGGATCCAGCAATCATTGCCTGAGTTTTGGACTCTTAACCACTGGGGCACCCAGGGAGTCCCTCACCAATAATTATTTTTTTTATAATTTGAGCACTTCTCATTGTATAATTTAAATTTTATTTATAAAGTATGTAAATGGATCACTATCATGATGGGCATTTTGAAATGTACAAAAATAAATAATGGAGAAAAAGCAATAATGAGATCAACAAGAAATAAGTCATATAAAAATATCTTGCTAACCAAGATAGCATTCTATAATCATTAGCTAATATTTGAAGACAATATACATATATACACACACATGCATACAGGTAAAGTCATAATTTAATTAACAGTCTGTATACAATTTCTATTGATGTTTAAATAGCTATCATTTATATCCAGTATGTGATTGACGAAGACCTCAGCCTAACAATATTAATAACTGCTACTCCAATAGTTTCCACTGCCATTTTCTGGTTTACTTACACTTGCATTGTTTTTGTTGTTGCTGTTCAATCTTTAAGTCTTGTCCAACTTTTTGTGACCCCGTGGACTGCAGTATACCAGGCCTCCCTGTCCTTCATTGTCTCCCAGAGTTTGCTCAAATTCATGTCCATTGAGTTGGTGACGCTATCCAACCATCTCATCCTCCCATTGCCATTTTCTCCTCCTGCCCTTAATCTTTCCCAGAATCAGGGTCTTTCCAGTGAGCCAGGTGGCCAAAGTATTGGAGCTTCAGCTTTAGCATAAGTCCTTCCAGTGAATATTCAGGGTGATTTCTTTTAGGATTGACTTGTTTGATCTTGATCGCCTAGAGACTCTCAGGAGTCTTCTCCAGCACCGCATTCAAAAGCATCAATTCTTTGACTCTCAGCATTCTTTATGGTCCAGCTCTCACATCCTTACATGACTACTGGCAAAAACATAGCTTTCACTATCCAAAACTTTGTCAGCTAAAAGTAATGTTTCTGCTTTTGAATACGTTGTCTAGGTTTATCATAGCTTTTCTTTCAAGGAGTAAACATATTTCATTTTGTGGCTGCAGTCACTATACGCAATGATTTGGGAGCACAAGAAAACAAAATCTGTCACTGTTTCCACTTTTTCCCCATCTATTTTCCATGAAGTGATAGGACTGGATGCCATGATCTTAGTTTTTTTAATGTTGAATTTCAAGTTAACTTTTTTACTCTCGTCTTTTACTCTCATCAAGAGGTTCTTTAGTTCCTCTTCGCTTTCTACTAATAGAGTGGTATCATTTGCATATCTTAGGTTGTTGATATTTCTCCTGGCAACCTTAATTCCAGCTTGTGGTTCATCCAGCCTGGCATTTCACATGATGCACTCAGCATATTAGTTAAATAAGCAGGGTGACAATACACAGCCTTGTCACATTCGTTCCAGACTTGGAACCAGGCCATTGTTACATCTCTGATTCTAACTGTTGCTTCTTGATATACATACAGGTTTCTCTTTAAGAATTTTCTACAATCTGTTGTGATCTACATAGTCAAGGCTTTGGCATAGTCAATAAAGCAGAAGTAGATGTTTTCTGGAATTCTGTTGCTTTTTCTATGATTCAAAGTATGTTGGCTATTTGATCTCTGGTTTCTCTGCCTTTTCTAAATCCAACTTGTACATCTGGAAGTTCTTAGTTCATGCACTGCTGAAGCCTAGTTTGAAGGATTTTTTAGCATTACCTAGCTAGCATTTGAAATGAGTGCAATTGTGTGGTATTTTGAACATTCTTAGGCATTGCCTTTATTTGGGAATGGAATGAAAACTGACTTTTTCCACTCCTGTGACCACTGCTGAGTTTTCCAAATTTGCTGACACATTGAGTGCAGCATTTTAATAGCACCATCTTGTAAGATTTGAAACAGCTCAACTGGAATTCCATCACCTCCACTAGTTTTGTTTGTAGTAATGCTTCTTAATGCCCACTTGATTTCACAGCCCCAGATGTTTATCATCAATCCTTAGTTTCTTTGCTGGGATATTTTCATACACTTGCTTATGTTGGGAGATCTAATTTAGTTAAAACTAAATATGGCAATCCCAAATTTCCTTCCCTAGGTACATCTAAACTCTTGAACAATTCACACAGTCCTGAAAGTAAATAGATGAAGGAGGTTCCACTGGTCACTTCATCTACATTGCAAAATGACCACTCTGCTCTCTTTGGGGAGAGAGAGCAGGTATATACCAGGTGCCTCTGGCATATGACCAGTGACCATCCTCATATATGGCTGGCCGAAGAAGTCATGGTAAATCTGTGCAATAAATAAGAATAAAGCCTAAGTTTTCTTGTCTTTTTGATACAAAATAAGAGTAAAATAGGTATATTATTATCTTTTTACACCCAAAGCATCACCTTTCATACTCTGTACAGTGTGGGTCATACACTGTGCCAGGGAATAAAGACCCAAATGCCTTATCTGGCTTCAGACTTGTCTATGACATGGCTCTGATGTATCCATCTTAGTTCAGGCAGTGCTTATTTGGAAGTGTCGCTCCTCTTCTCCTGCCCGGGCATCCTCTCCTCGTCATCTGTGCTGTGATCCATGTTATACCTCTACTTGAATGCCATGTCGGCTGTAACGTAAGAGCACCAAGCATCTTTTAGTCATCTTTCATTGGCTCACAGCCAACACAGTAACTGCTGAGGAGTAAGGTCCTAACTGTGAACTCACTCTTGATATCCCTATGTTAGTTGACAGCAAGATCTTTCTCATTTCCAATCAATGAGATTTTTTACCCTAGCATCTTCTATCCTTTCCTCTCTTCATGAACAAAACAGCCTTAGTTACTAGTATATCTGTAAAATTTGTTTTCCCTTCTTTTCTCTGCATCTTAAATTCTCCATTACACATTTGGTGAGTCTGCATAAGACAGAAATTATTTGGATAATTAATTAGTCGATGAATAAAAGCCTCTGGAATTCCATATAAACTCACATTCATGCTAGCTTTTTCCCCTATGTACTTTTTAGTGTAAATCAAACTTTTTGGTGTGCTGCTTGTTTCTAATTAAAATATCTGCAGGTAGCTCATGTAAAGAAAGAATCTATTACTGTGATGTTATGGTATTTAGGCATTTTGATACTGAGATATTTTCCCAGTAATTAATGACTAACATGAAAATGACTTCAAAACCCCCCAAGTTATTTTTCAAGAACTGCCTGAAGCGAGGACTTTACATTGAATTTAGTGTCATGCCCTACTCAATGTTTTTCAAAAGGGAATCATTAAAACGTTTAATTTGTAACGAGCCTTTGAATTGTACTCTGTAAATCTATATTGTGAAGCTGATTCCTTGTTATAGCCTGCACCTCTTTAAGATCTGTATTTCTGAAACTATCTTTTTTTTTAAATATTTCTTCACTAGTACATTTTTATATATTTTTTCTTCTCCTGAAAATAAATAATTCCTCTATCTAATTCATTTTTATTTATTTCATGTTCTACCAGTAGCAACCAATTTCCAAGGACTAAGAAAGATCCTTTCTTTTATAGAAGTTTAGTGTCCAGCCCACTGGAGGGTTCATACGAAGTAGCAAGTACACGGCTGATTACTGCATGAGCGTCTCAGGTTCCACATTTTTATCCAGCAAGCTTTGTGTCGCCTTTAGGATTAACTGGTCTTGTGGAAAGACAACCCAGGAAAGCATGGGCATATTTCATGCAGCACTATAACATTACGATGATGATGCTCACTTATTAAAAAAAAATCCTGTTTAGCAAGAGTTTATCTTCATCAACATAGGAATCCCTGTACTCTTCAGCTCCAGGCGCCAAAGTCTTAGTCATCTTGAATTTGCAGTCCCAAGAAAAGGAATTTCTAAACGTTTGTGACAACACTTGTACATAAGGCGACATAGGATTCAGGATTAGATATGTACAGAAAGCTTCAAGATAACCAACACCATCTAATATTGATAAGGTATGCATTCTGTTTTCTTTTTAATTCGAGCTCAACTTCAAGTGCCAAATGATACAAACAAACTTATTTACAAAGTATAAACAGATTCACAGACTTAGAATATAAATTCATGGTTACCAAAAGGAAAGATGTGGGAAGAGGTTAACATATATACACTACCATATATAAAATAGATAAATAAATAAGAACTGACTGTATAGCATAGGGAACTCTACCCAATAATCTATAATAACTTTTACGAGAAAAGAATCTGAAAAATAACAGATATATGATAACTAAATCACTCTGCTGTACACCTGAAACTAACACAGCATTGTAAATCAATGATACTCCAATATATATTTAAAATATTTTCAAAATAGAAGTATACTCAAAGTCCTAATGAATGAAAAGCATTCTCACTCGTATAAGATATAGATCTTTGTGGCATTCAACTTGAGGCAAAGCAGATCTTTGTGTGGCACCCTTCATTTCAGGGTAGCTAACTTTAATGTTCAGAACATTATTATAATTATCTCAGTAGCATCAGATTTCTGTCAGCGAAATTTCACACAGCAGTTTCTGTTTCACCCTCCCTGTGTGAGAAAGCAAGAGAAAAGGCCAGACTTTCCTGTATCAGACAAGGTTTCTAGAGAAATGATTGAGCGTCATGCCTTTTTCTTCTACAGTATCATGACATCATGTTATCCTTAATTTAACAGATTCATGGTGTTTAGCTCCACATAATCGTGACTATGTCTATACTTTAAAAATGTGTGCTGGCGTGTGTGTTTAACTTCCCATAACCTAAACATTTATAGCTCTTCATGCAACATTTAGGACTTCATATCATATTGATTAGCTAAATGAGACTGGGCATGTAAGCATTAGTAGGAAGCAGTTTTATTGTTTAGTGATAAACTCTCACTTACTTCATAACACAACAATTTAAAAAATCTCCTGGGTTCGGTGTCTGGTTGGGTTTTCTCAGATTTATGTATTCTCTTCCTCTTGATTTCTTAATTTTCTTCCAGTTTTTGTAGAGTTACCCTTTACTCCATGATATAAACATTTAATAGATGAATGGCTATTTATACATTGTTTTCATCACTGCTTATATTTGGCTTGATATGTTTGTTTTTACTATATATTTTAGGACAAAATTTTATTAAAATTTTCGATCAGTATGTTTTTACCTCATATATGAAATTTAAACAATAGGACTTTATTTTATTATTGGAGTATAATTGCATTACAAATTTATGTTAGATTCTGCTGTACAACAAAGTGAATCAGCTATTTTGGTACATATATCCCCTCCCTTTTGAACCTCCTTCCACATCCCTTCAACCCACTTTTCTTGGTCATCACAGAGTACCTAGCTAAGCTCCCTGTGTTATATAGCAGCTTCACACTGGATATTTTATATATGGTAGTGTATATATGTCAGTCCTCCTCTCCCAATTCATCTCACCCTCCCCTCTTTCCCCTATATCCACATATCCATTCTCTACATCTGCAACTCTTTTCCTGCCCTGCAAACAAGTTCATCTGTACCATTTTTCTAGACTCCATACATATGATTTAATATGCAATATTTGAACAGTAGGATTGTAAACTTAAAAGAAAAAATTGACAAAACTAAGAATAAAACATTGAAACTGATAATTAGTTATAGAAAGTGTAAATTAAAAGATATAAAATATTTTCTTTAACTCTGGAATATTATTAAATTTTAAGTTAACCCACCAATATTTTCTCTTAGGCAGTTGATTGCTCTCAATACCATGTTTTTAAATGGCTAGTATGTTTTGATGAACTGCATATGTGATATATCTAGCCCATCTGTTAAGAAAAAATAAGTGAAACTAACTCTAAACTAAACCACTAGTCCTCAAAATAAACAGCTAACTAAATAAGGCATATAGCACAAACTGTTACTTTGGTATATTGTCTAATCTTTGAAATAAAAGACTAATAACTAAGCATTTACACTGGAATTAACAAAATACCAAGCTATTCACAGTTCAAGGAACAGTTATCAGAACTACCCAGTCATTTATACTGGCAACTCATACCATGAAACTTAACAAGTGAAAGAAGGAGAAATTATTGGCATGAAAACCAAGTGAGAAATGGGTTAACTAATTATATGAATTTTAAAAGGGACTTGGAAACTCTCATGCATACTTTTCTTATGAAGGTTTGCTACAGGTTAATATACTAAAAATGTTTCTTCATGGGGATGGTTTGGCCAAGGAAGAGACAGGAAAACAAATGCGGCTTCATTCCGGGTCCTAAAGAAAAGCAGGACTCAAAGGGACAAAGAGATGAAACCAAGTGTCAGGGGTGTGTTTATAATATTCCAGCCTTAAAGAATAACAATAAAACTGAACCTCTAGGTCCATTTTTACTGTTGTTGTTCAATCAGTCGTGTCTGACTCCTTGCAATCCCATGGATTGCAGCATGCCAGGCTTCCCCGTCCATCACCATTTCTGGGAGCGCACTCAAACTCATGTACATTGAGTTGGTGATGCCACAACCATCTCATCCTCCATTGTCCATTTTTTCCCCTTAGTTTCTAATGTTCAAAGTCACTTACTGTATTTTAATTTTTTTTCAAATGTTGATAAAATAATTTACTCTCATATTTTTAAACATAGAAAATCTTATGAGATTCTTTTCTCATTCTATGGTCAACATTTCAGGATTAAAAATGTAACAGTAAAAGTAATAATAAATAAAAATTTTAAAGTACAGCTCCCAATGAAACAAAATCAGTACAAAAGTTCTGTGCAGCCTGTGAAGTAATCAAAATGGTGACATTTCATAGTAAGACATTGATCTTGCATACTTTGATTTAAAAGGAAATCTTGGAAGGCAGTGAACCTGTGTATAAAGATCTGTATAATAGGAAACTCTTTCAAAATTGCTAATAGGTAATTCTTTTTCTCTCCAGCAGCCCATTGAGAACTCCCTTCTTAAAATGAACTATATGTTCACTTCAGCAACAACTCTTTCAACTGTCCTTGATGATTACTGTTATAAGAGTCTTCCTAAGAGTTGCTTCTCTGTTCTATTTCTTAGGATGTAGATTCTGTATAAGGGGAAAACAGCTGAAATACCAAGGCCTACTGGAAGATGCCAGCATCTAAATACTAGTCTCATCTTCTATGTACTTTTTCAACTAAAAGTTGATTACAACGAATTGAGAATAGAGGGAATATAAGAAGAACAGAAATTAGATTTTGTTTTAGGGAAACAGATATTGTATATCAAGAAAGACCAGTTATTGATACAAAAACACAAGGACATGAAATGAGACTGTGATAAAACTTGGTTCAGCAGCCATATGTTGAAGATAAAATGTGAGGAAGTACTAGCCTTATTAAGAATCATGCCCTAAGCATAACTTTCAGCAGCATCTGGCCTAGAAACATTAGGTCCCTCCTGATAGCCCAAGTTGTAGTTAGTCATTGTTACCGAATTGTTTCACAAGAAAATTGTTTAATTACTTAGCAGCACCTATAACTCTGCTCTCCATCCTGCATTTGAGACTTTTGAAAATCTGATCATGCCACAACTTTCAAAGCTTACATTCCAAATTCTTTGCTAGACAAGTTTATCTTAACCAGATGAGTCTGACTTTTCCTTAAGTATACCTTTATCATTATTTCTGTATTTCTGTAATTTTTCTTGCCAGGTGTCTTCAATTCTAAGCTGTACAGTAAGTTTATTGTTACTAAGTGCATATTTCCTACAAATAATACTAGTGTTGCTTGTATGTGTTTCTGTCATTAGATAAGTTAAGATGGAAGTGGTTGGCAAAGATTACATTAAATCTTGTTCACCTGTTCAGTTTGCTTGTATATAATCTCTTCATCCATTCCAGTGCTCTCCTCAATTGAAGATAAGTTTGAAAGCAAACAAATTTATTCTCAATGAGTGTAAAATACTACCTACCACATATTTTTTTTATTTTAACATGAAACAAATATTCGGATTTGAATCATAGAAATTGTTGTTGTTGTTGTCAGTCACTCAGTTGTGTCCGACTCTTTGCGATCCTATGGACTGCAGCACGCCAGGCTTCCCTGCCCCTCACCATCTCCTGGAGCTTGCTCAAACTCATGTCCATTGAGTTGGTGAAACCATCCAACCATCTCATCCTCTGTTGTCCCCTTCTCCATAAGACACATGAAAGAAAGAGCTTAAGGGGAAAATAAAAAGCTTCTGAAAACAAGTATTATAGGTACCTGGTCATAGTACTGGCCTTTGGTTAACCCTTCATTAATAACTAGATGAAGTATGTTATAAACAATACAAGGTTTAGGAAATAAGAAGGACTTTGTAATTTTTATGTAGTTTTTTAATAGGTTGAGTGTCTCAATAAGAATGAAGATTAAAAGATTTTTTAGAATATTTTAACAAGTACAAAAAAGTATTAAAAGTCACACTTTTGTATATTTAACCTTAAGATAGTAAAGCTACATGGACTGAAAATGATGTACAATTTAGATCCTGGCTACCAAAGCAAAGAGAAAACTGCCAGACCTTCTGATGTCACCTGGCCTCTAAGTTCTGTGAAAATTCATTGTGCTCATGCCCAACCGTGGTCTAGAATTTAAAGTTTACTTGTCAGGTATGCCGGAGAAAGCTCTTAACTCTTTCATACTTATTTTAAACCTCAAATGCAAACCAGGTACAGTCTCATAGTTGCACATTTTCCTGTGGTCATTTGTGTAAAGGTAGAAATTCCATTCTTTCTAAATAAATTCATAATACTCTATCATCCAGCCAAACTGAAGAGAAGCATCTCAGATGTTCATCAGCTTTCAATTCTGGGCACTTCATTGATTCTAGTTTTTCCATGCCCATCTGTTTCTTCACACTCAGATACACTCACAATGAGTGAAAAATATCAACTTACTGGACACGTGTCTGTGTGTGACCCTCTACTCAAAGCCCAGTCAGAGCTTTCAAGGGATTCTGATGGTTGTTTTATACAGATAGATTCTACTCAGATGGACGAAACTGGAGCCCATTATCCAGAGTGAAGTAAGCCAGAAGCAAAAACAACAATACAGTATATTAACGCATATATATGGAATTTAGAAAGACGGTAACGAGAACCCAACATGCGAGACAGCAAAAGGAACGCAGATGTATAGAATAGACTTGTGGACTTTGTGGATGAGGGTAAGGGTGGGATGATATGGGAGAAGGGCATTGAAGCATGTTAATTGTCATGTGTCTAATCAATCGCCAGCCCAGGATTGATGCTCGGGGCTGGTGCAGCGAGATTTCCCCGGGGGGAGGGAGGAGGGAGGGGGGGTTCCGGAGGGGAAGCATATGTAAACCCATGGTGATATCATGACAATGTATGGCAAAAACAATAAAAAAAATAAAATTAAAAAAAAAGAAACTTTTCAAACTTTATCTAAACTTCTAATCTTCTAACAAATATGTTTCATGTTAGTCTCCAGCATACCACTTGATTTGGAGTGAAACAGGATTTGGGAAAGAGAAGACTTGGCCTACAGGTCTGGTTCTGTCATTTCCTGGCTGTGGAATATTGGGCAGTTAGCTTCTTCCAGCTCTGGTTTCCTAATCTGCAGAATTCAACACTGTTAGTACTGTGAGGACTAAAGCATGCTTGCTATTCCACTTGACCCTCTACAGATATCAGCGTGTCCACTTCTTTCCGTGGTATTCTCAGTATACCTGACTAAGGCTCCTCTTGGAAACTTTTCCTGGTGGCTCAAAGCTGAATTTTAGCCCAGGGGATGCCTAAGAGATTAGAATTTCTCTGAAGGGAATATACTATGTCATTATTTTCAAGGCTGGTGGTAGTGGTTTAGTCTCTAAGTCGTGTCCGACTCTTGTGACTCCATGGACTATAGCCTTCCAGCTTCCTCTGTCCATGGGATTCTCCAGGCAAGAATACTGGAGTGGGTTGCCATTTCCTTCTCCAGGGAATCTTCCCAACCCAGGAATCAAACCGGGGTCTCCTGCATTGCAGGAAAGTTCTTTACCAACTGAGCTACAAGAGAAGCCATTTTCAAGGCTACTGGCTGGTAATTGTCAACTCTGAGCCCTAGAATTGAAGCATGGATTTTCCATTACTGTGCCATCATTCAAGAACCAGCTTGGATGTGTACTCCTCTGGCCAATAGATAATAACCATCCCATTGCAGATTAAGAAAGACTAGTTTTAATCCATCCTGTTAGACAGCTGACCATTCTGATGCTTGGAGTCTATTCCACATTTTTCTCGGTACTTCCGGAACCAAATTATTGCCCTTACTAACCTCCCCAAACCTATCTATCTTGTTCTCATCATACTAGCGAGTTAACAAGTTGAATGAGCCCTATCAACCCACAGGATATCATGAAGCTTCCCCTAATCTGCCAACTAAGAGTTACCCTTCCCATACCTAAATTCTTGTTCATGTCCAATTTATGTCACTTAATTTATCCTCTTTGATAATGTATTTGTTGACTATCTGAATTTTCATAGTAGATTTGAAGACCACAAACTTTTGTCTTCCTGTGATGTTTAAGACCATGTTTTAAGAACATAGCCAGTACTGAATGAATAAATGAATAAATATTGAATAAATTAAAGAATGTGAAAATGCAAAAAGTATATTAAAAATACTCTTAAATACATATCTCCTCTGTAAGAACAAGGAACCATAAAGCTTAAGTTCACTGCCTAAAGCTAACCTTCTGGTATAATTTATTTTTCCTTGTTGCATATGATCTTAAAATGATGGTCCTCTGAAAGCTATTAAAGAAAATGACATGATGTATGATCTTTTTGATGTGTTGTTGGATTCTATTTGCTAGAATTTTGTTGAGGATTTTTGCATCTAAGTTCATCAGTGATATTGGCCTGTAGTTTTCTTTTTTTGTGGCATCTTTGTCAGGTTTTGGAATTAGGGTGATGGTGGCCTCATAGAATGAGTTTGGAAGTTTACCTTCCTCTGCAATTTTCTGGAAGAGTTTGAGTAGAATAGGTGTTAGCTCTTCTCTAAATTTTTGGTAGAATTCAGCTGTGAAGCCATCTGGTCCTGGGCTTTTGTTTTTTGGAAGATTTCTGATTACGGTTTCAATTTCCATGCTTGTGATGGGTCTATTAATATTATCTATCTCTTCCTGGTTTAGTCTTGGAAAGTTGTACTTTTCTAGGAATTTGTCCATTTCATCCAGGTTGTCCAGTTTATTTGCATATAGTTGCTGATAATAGTCTCTTATGATCCTTTGTATTTCTGTGTTTTCTGTTGTGATCTCTCCGTTTTCATTTCTAATTCTGTTGATTTGGTTCTTCTCCCTTTGTTTCTTGATGAGTCTGGCTAATGGTTTGTCAATTTTATTTATCTTCTCAAAGAACCAGCTTTTGGCTTGGTTGATTTTTGCTATGGTCACTTATGTTTCCTTTGCATTTATTTCTGCCCTGATCTTTAAGATTTCTTTCCTTCTACTAGACCTGGGCTTCTGCATCTCTTCCTTTTCTAGTTGCTTTAGGTGTAAAGTCAGGTCATTTATTTGATTTTTTTCTTGTTTCCTGAGGTGAGCTTGCTTTATCCCAGGGATGCAAGGTTTCTTCAATATTCGTAAATCAATCAATGTAATACACCACATTAACAAATTGAAAAATAAAAATCACATGATTATCTCAATAGATGCAGAGAAAGCCTTTGACAAAATTCAACATCCATTTATGATAAAAACCCTCCAAAAAGTAGGAATAGAAGGAACATACCTCAACATAATAAAAGCTATATATGACAAACCCACAGCAAACATTATCCTCAATGGTGAAAAACTGGAAGCATTCCCCCTGAAATCAGGGACAAGACAAGGGTGCCCACTCTCACCACTACTATTCAACATAGTTTTGGAAGTTTTGGCCACAGCAATCAGAGCAGATAAAGAAATCAAAGGAATACAGATTGGAAAAGAAGAACTAAAACTCTCTCTGTTTGCTGATGACATGATCCTCTATATTGAAAACCCTAAAGACTCTACGAGAAAATTACTAGAGCTAATCAGTGAATATAGCAAAGTTTCAGGATACAAAATCAACACACAGAAATCCCTGGCATTCCTATACACTAACAGTGAGAAATCAGAAAGAGAAATTAAGGAAACAATCCCATTCACCATCGAAACAAAAAGAATAAAATACTTAGGGGTATTTCTACCTAAAGAATCAAAAGACTTGTATATAGAAAACTATAGAACACTGATGAAAGAAATCAAGGAGGACACAAACAGATGGAGAAATGTACCGTGCTCATGGATTGGAAGAATCAATATAGTGAAAATGAGTATACTACCTAAAGCAATCTATAGATTCAATGCAATTCCTATCAAGCTACCAGAGGTCTTCTTCAAAGAATTAGAACAAATAATTTCTCAATTTGTATGGAAATACAAAAAACCTCGTATAGCCAAAGCAATCTTAAGAAAGAAGAATGGAACTGGCGGAATCAACCTACCTGACTTTAGGCTATACTACAAATCCACAGTCATTAAGACAGTATGGTACTGGCACAAAGACAGAAACATAGATCAATGGAACAGAATAGAAAGCCCAGAGATAAATCCACGCATCTATGGACACCTTATCTTTGACAAAGGAGGCAAGAATATACAATGGAGAAAAGACAACCTCTTTAACAAGTGGTGCTGGGAAAACTGGACAGCCACTTGTAAAAGAATGAAACTAGATCACTTTCTAACACCATACACAAAGATAAACTCAAAATGGATCAAAGATCTAAGCCTAAGACCAGAAACTATAAAACTCCTAGAGGATAACATAGGCAAAACACTCTCTGCTATAATCCAAAGTGGGATACTCCATGACCCACCTCCCAGAATATTGGAAATAAAAACACGAATAAACAAATGGGACCTAATTAAAATTAAAAGCTTTTGCACAACAAAGGAAACTATAAGCAAGGTGAAAAGACAGCCTTCAGAATGGGAGAAAATAATAGCCAATGAAGCAACAGACAAACAATTAATCTCAAAAATTTACAAACAACTCCTGCAGCTCCATTCTAGAAAAATAAACAACCCAATTAAAAAGTGGGCCAAAGAACTTAACAGACATTTCTCCAAGGAAGATATAAAAATGGCTAACAAACACATGAAAAGATGCTCAACATCACTCATTATCAGAGAAATGCAAATCAAAACCACAACGAGGTACCACTTTACACCAGTCAGAATGGCTGCCATCCAAAAGTCTACAAGCAATAAATGCTGGAGAGGATGTGGAGAAAAGGGAACCCTCTTACACTGTTGGTGGGAATGCAAACTAGTACAGCCACTATGGAAAACAGTGTGGAGGTTCCTTAAAAAGCTGCAAATAGACCTGCCATATGACCCGGCAATCCCACTGCTGGGCATATACACCGAGGAAACCAGAATTGAAAGAGCCACGTGCACCCCAATGTTCATCGCTGCATTGTTTACAATAGCCAGGACATGGAAGCAACCTAGATGCCCATCAACTGACGAATGGATAAGAAAGCTGTGGTATATATACACAATGGAATATTACTCAGCATTAAAAAAAAATTCATTTGAAGCAATTCTACTCAGATGGACGAAACTGGAGCCCATTATCCAGAGTGAAGTAAGCCAGAAGCAAAAACAACAATACAGTATATTAACACATATATATGGAATTTAGAAAGACAGTAATGAGAACCCAACATGGGAGACAACAAAAGGAACGCAGATGTATAGAATAGACTTGTGGACTTTGTGGATGAGGGTAAGGGTGGGATGAGATGGGAGAAGGGCATTGAAGCATGTTAATTGTCATGTGTCTAATCAATCGCCAGCCCAGGATTGATGCTCGGGACTGGTGCAGCGAGATTTCCCGGGGGGGAGGGAGGAGGGAGGGGGGACCCGGAGGGGAAGCATATGTAAACCCATGGTGATATCATGACAATGTATGGCAAAAACAA
>ML664170.1:2740273-2780389 GCA_007570785.1 Antilocapra americana | reverse complement strand
AAAAAAAAAAAAAAAAAAAAAAAAAAAAAAAAAAAAAAAAAAGATTGCGGTTCTAAAAAAAAAAAAAAAAAAAAAGTCAATCAGATAGGCAGACAATTAATCATGACTTATGTAACTGGTAAGTCTGAAAATTGTTCTCCTGAATATTTAATGAAAAAATAACAACCATTCAGAGACTATGGAAGCCTGATGCCAGCCACAGGACGATGATTAAACTTTAACAAGGGTTCTCTTTTTACATCCCATCTCTACCACTTTTAAGCAACATGTCTTTAGATTATGTAACCTAACCTCTTTGAGCCTCTTATTGTTCATCTTTAAAGTGGGAAAATCCTTCTGGGTTGACTGAAAATTTTAAATGAATGAAAATAAAGTATTTACAACAGGGCCTGGTCCAGAATGAGCATTTATAGAGTAAAGTGTGTTTGTGTGTGTGTGTCTGGGTATATATATAGACAGACAGACACACACACACAAAACTGGAAAACTGAAAAACTAAAAGCAAAATAACTTATACTAAAATTATTCATATTTCAATATATAATGTTTGGCATATATTGACATAAGGAAATAGTCAGATGTTTGCCTCTATATGTAGAATCACTGAACATGACAGCCTTAGGATGTAGACTGATGCAGGTATCATTGGTTCCAATACAAAAAGTGATACCTTGGTCTGCGATGTGATCTGAGTAAAATGAAGTACAATTTTACCTTCTTTACAAGGGAGTTGCATAGTAAGAATTACTCTGGAAAACAGAACTAGCTTCTAAGCTCAAATAGTTAGACAGATTTTTTTTTTAACTACATGAGTTCTCAATGGGATATCTGGAAGGACTGCAAGACATACAGCATTTCAGGTTTTTACCCAGTAAATGCTGGTGGCAGTGCTGCTTCAATAATGACAATAACCAAATGCATCTACAGAATTCTGAAGTCTGCTGAAGAACAGTGATTCTCATCTTTCATTTGTTATGACAGCCCTAAGGAGCCTTTTAGATATTTTTATTCCAATGGTATCCCCAATGAAAGTATGATAGCACAGATACACAGATGGTATAGCTTTGCACATATAAAAGTACATTTTTTCACCCCACATGATCAGACTTTCTCCCATTTGGGGGTGAAACCTTCTCCATAGAGAATGCCTGTTTTAGAAGGATGAGACCACCCTCATTGAGAATCACAGAGAAAGAACAGTTCCTGGTGCCCGAACTATGTCAGGCCTGGCCTCTGGCATCCTCTAATCAGTAAAATATTCCCATGTCTGTGGCTGTGGGCATCAGAAACGTCTCTAAAACAGAAGTAAATAGAGAAATATGAGATGCCGTCAGTTTGAATATGTATATAACCAGAGAGGTACTATAAAGGTATTAGATCATTTTCACTCTTGAGCTCAAACTCCTTCCGTGACTTCCCATTCCATTTCAATTAACATCTCGAACCCTCACATTGGCTTACAAGGATCCACATGATTTGTTCCCACTTTAACCTTCTTCTGACTTCTGGGCGCATTGACTTCTAGGCCTGCTCTCATGAACAAGCCAAGCACACTCTTCAAAACCAAAGCTTTGTAGTTACTCTTCCTTCTTTTTAGAACACTTTACCTTTGGATAGGGGCATAGCTCACTCACTCACCTCTTTCAGGTCTGTTAATTTGTTCAGTGAGTGACTATGTACTGATTACATATATATTTTGAAATCACAGGTGATTAGGCACATTCTGACATGTACATGTTGACTTATGGGGACTGCCAGAATGCTTCAAATTACTTATAAACTGCAAATGACCACATATCTAGCACTCTATAAAACTTGCCTTAAAAACATCAAGGTTGTTTTTAATAGGAGAAAAATCTGATGCTTTCAGGTTGACAGGAGAGCCTGGCTCCTTGCATTGAGCATAAATGAAAGGTGTTTCATATTTTTCCACCTGTAGACATTTTCATTTTCTCTTTACGTAACACTACACGAACATGACTATGAAACACACAGTCATTGTCTTTTGTTCTGAAATTGTGACAGATTTTTACAGATGTTTTCCAAACGTAATCCCAACAGAACATTAAAGACCCGAGTTGCTGATTCCATCACACAAGATTCTTGTGTACCCAAGCAGAACTCATAATCCTTAGGTTTATTAGGTGCACATTTGCTCCTGGTTTTATACTTAATTACTTATTCAGAAAAGCTTGCTGTGTGTGGATTAATTTTCCAGATTATGTCACTAAGTGTAAATTTATCTCAGAATGCAGTAAATGTGAGTTCTCAGCCAATCTTTTAAACCAGAAAAATATTGCCATCAGTTATAGTAAATTCAACATTTTGCATTATTTCCTGGACATAAAAGCCAAAATCTTAAAATATTTTTCCAGGTTTTTCTTTACCATCTGAGCCACTGGGGAAACCCCTTTCCAGGTTTTTCTATCAGTTTCCTGGGTCACTCTATAAGAAATGTACCCATAACAGCCCCACAACACATACACACACACAGACAACAACTGCATACTTAACAAATGATGATACCAGGGGAATATATGTTCTAATTGCATTATTTTTGGCAGAAATCTGACAAAATGTTGTATATGAATCCCTAAAACTGGGGACCCGCCACATTTTAGATCTTTTCTATGTGAAACAATTTTTCATTTCCTTCCCCCTCAACATATTCAACATTTGTACTTCTACTTTGAACATTTCAAGTTACAACTCTTAAGATAACCTTTCATAATAAGAATAAAATTTAGTTGTTTTCTCCTTCTAAGTATTAATAACATAAGTTTTAAAGATGAGAACTTGATTTTACAGCATTTATAATTGAATATCATTATGTCATTTTATGGGGCTTCCCTGGTGGCTCAGTGATAAAGAATCCACCTGCCAATGTAGGAGACATGGGTTCAATCCCTGATTCGGTAAGATCGCACATGCCACGGAGCAACTGAGCCTATACTCTAGAGCCCATGAACTGTAACGACTGAGTCCACGTGCCACAACTACTAAGCCCAAGCACTCTAGAGCCGATGCTCTGCAACAGAAGCCACTGCAATGAGAAGCTTGGGTACAGCAACTTGAGAGCAGCCTCCACTTGCTGAAACTACAGAAAACCCTGTGCAGCAATGAAAGCCCAGCACAGCCAAAAATAAATAAATAAAATTACTTTAAAAAATGGGAATTCGGTCTGCTTTCTTCATCATCAGAAGTGTTTAATAGTAGAGGAGGAAAAATTAAGTCCTTTGGAAAGTGGCTAATAGTGCATACACAGTTTTAGACAATGAAGAGAAATAGCAACCCACTCCAGTATTGCCTGGAAAATCCCCTGGACAGAGAAGCCTGGCAAGTTTCAGTCTATGGGGTTGACAAGAGTGGACACGACTTAGCAACTAAAGCACTAAAATTTGTAGCATTATATTAAGTTCCTGAAAGAATTTAAATTATGTTAAATACTCATACACATCCAATGTACACTTGCAAAGTATAGCCCTATCATGAATGAATGATTGGTGTAGTCAGTATATTTTAACAATGTCAGAGAAAGGAGAAGGGTATTAAACATGGCACTCTGCAAATAAAACCAAGTGATCTTCAATCATCTCTAGCCCATAAGATGAAAATATATTATATATCAGTAAAAATAAAGTGAATTCTTGGCAAAAGACAGAGTATTCTGATTTCTCTCGTTTCCTTTAAGAGGCAATCCTGGCATCATTTGTTTGTACCCTAAGTGCTCTTTCAAAAAAGTTTTCTGAAAGAAATATTCATAGTTATCTGAATGTTTTATATGCATATTATACCATATAGATATATATGTATTACATACACATACAAGCATGTGTGTGTGTGCATGATTGTGCATACATGTAGAGGACACATTTGTTGATTTCTAATTCATATTTGTTAAACACATTTGACTCTCTTTTTCATTTTATAATTATTTTATATATGATCTATTGTTTATTTTGTCTTTGATTTTTGAGGGTATAAATCTCAAAATACAAGATAATTTTCTTTTTCAGCAGTTAGACATATAAATTTACAATATTCTGAAAAGTAAACACAAGTAAGATTAGATTTGCATCTCAATTTTTTCAGTCTGGAGAGAAATTTTAATTCCATTAGAAATATATTCTCCAGTTTTTGTTTTAAAAGGTTGCCAATATATCTCTTGATATTGCAGATCATAATAGACATATATCAGCATTCCTTTACTGTCATCGTTACATTTTCTTACTGCATATGGTGATCTGGGCTCTATACCAAGCAAGTAATATGCTCTCAGGAAAGAACTTTTCTCCTCTCGGTGAGATTCTAGAGAAGTATCTGTAGTAAATAGTAAAACGGTAATTTTCAGGATTATTAAATCCCAGTTGTTGTTTTTTAGTCGCTATGCTGTGTCTGACTCTTTTGCAACCCTATGGACTATAGCCTGCCAGGCTTCTCTGTCCATGGGATTTCCCAGAATCCTAGAGTGGGTTGCCCGTTTCCTTCTCCAAGGGTATCTTCCCAAACCAGGGATCAAAACTGCGTCTCCTGCTTTGGCAGGCAGATTCTTTACCAGTGAGCCATCAGGAAAGCCAATAATCACAACACCAATATTAGTAATCACTGCAACACTGTAATAGGAATCAGTATTTGAATATATATGTACCAAAACTTTATGATCAGTGTGGTAAATCTTCACAATTTTGGGGAAAACTATGTTATATCCACTTAACAAAAACAGAGACCTAGAGAGATTATGTCAATTCTCACAACACACATATAGGTTGAAAGATTGGTTTAGGATCTTGGTACATCTGTTTCTAGGCATATCTGTCCACTCTTACAACTCTGTATATAATGATTTTGAAACATATTGGAGACTTATTAACTGTTCTCCCTAAAATTAGATTTCAGACTGAACAGACCATCATTTACTCTAAATTTGCATTATATTTCATGAGGAAATTATTTTGATGATTATTTTCATGATGGCTTCATTTATTAAGAAAGAAATTTCCTTGGCAGTGACCGATGAAATGGTGAAATTTCTGGCAGAACTCATGACCTTCTTGCCCATAAACTTTGTTCAGGTTACAGTGCTACTCTATGATATTTAGCCATTAAATGTTTCAGACTAATGTCTTCAAAATGTCTTCAAATTATCACTCATTCTCCTTGAATCCACTTCTCAACTGTACAGTCCTACATCACAAATAAATCCTGTTCCTGCTCTCTGTTTCTATTTCACTGTAATTAGGAAATGTGACAAAGCTACAAATTTTAATGCTAGTAATTTTGTGGATTTCTTTCTTCGTGGTAAAAATGAGAGATGAATCAAGACTGTACTACTTTTGAGACTGCTCAGCATTTTATTACATTATTTAAACATATCAAACTGACATACTGTGTGAAAATCTTAATGGTGAGAGTGCTAAACAGATTCATAGAAGAGAACGTGGCTACTTTGGCAGGGATTTTGAACCAGTTAGAGCAGTAATATATTCATTACCACATTTCCTTGGGCATGCTGTTCTACTTCATCACACTGTCCAAAACTAACTGAGCTCTAGCACACAAAAAATTTTAACACTTCTGTAACCTAAGAACAATTTCAAATGACAAATAATAGGTCATTTCTAAGGAGGATTAGTGAACTGTAAAGTCTTGAACTTGTCTGTTTTCAAAATAGCAAGCTTACAAAGACATTATATTCTTAGGTGTGTTTTTACTATACCCTTGGGATAAATTTTTATGAGTTTAAATATCTAATTTAAAATCAAAGTCAATCGGAAAATAGTAGTCAGTCAACTGACAGAAATAAGCTACATAGCCAAATTTGTTGGCTCACATCTGCACCATAAAATAAGAAAAATAAAATTTTATAGACTCCCTTTTTCTCAGTATCCTTCAAATTTATAAATAGATTTATTAGAACCAAAATATTATATTGGAAATTGTTACAGATGCAATAGTTAAAGTCATTGTGCTGGAATAATTTAGAGTCACTTCTGTGTGGCAAAAGCCAGGGTGAATGTTGGATTTACCAAACCTGAGGTTATAGACATTGATTTTGTGCATCCTCTCAGATTACACATTGTTTTATAATACCTGTACACATTTAATTTCTTTCATCTTTATCAAAATGGAATCAAAGTTGTCATTTCTTTAATTCTTTTCAAATTCTGCTACCAAGGAATTTTAACCTTTCAATATGGAATGGTTTGAGAAAGGATTACCTGGGAAATTGCTTTTCTATTCATGTGTGTGTGACAGCTGAGTTCAGCTGTTTCCTTAAGCATCCATGGAACAGCTGAGTGCTTTCTCCTGGTCCCCAGATTTGAGACTAAGGGAACTTGAGGCAACAAAGTTACACTGGAATGTATATGACCAAGGAATTTACTTTCTCTTCATTTGCTACAACTTCAAGTTATTGACCTTTGTGACACATATATAAACAAAGTCATCTTCTATAACTCCTATCCTCCCTACCTATGGCTGCATATATTGGCATAATTATCATGATTGTGTGTTACAGGCTCAGTGCAATATAAAACACAAAATAGGCAGTCTCCAAATGTTTCAAACTTAACTAATTGTAAAGTTCCTATCTGTTTCATGATGTTTATATTTATCCTCAGACAACAGACCTAGAGATCTGGAGAGACAGAAATGAAACAAAGTTAATTTTATGTCTTTGCTCTAGGGTTCCTTAGGAGCAGACAAAACGATTTGGTGTCAGCAAATAAAAATAGCTCATATTCTACCATCAGTTGAACTTGGTCTTCTGAACACTCAAATATTGATTGAATAGGAAAGGGCCGGGAAGAACAGGCCTGTGTTGTTGAATAATTATTTAATTGTCTGCTAAGCATACCCTTACCATAACCATTGTATAAAACCAGAATACAAAAAAAAAATGACCTGTTAAAAATATTATTTTAAAAAATGTTTAGTGGCTTTAACTCAAATGTATATTGCAGAAACAAAGTAACAAAATAAATGTGAAAGTGTTAGTCACTCAGTCGTGTACAGCCCTTTATGATCCCATGGACTAAAGCTCCACAGCGCTGCTGTCCATGGAATTCTCCAGGCAAGAATACTGAAGTGGGTAGCCATTCTCTTCGCCAGGGAATCTGCCCAAATCAAGGATCAAACCTGGGTTGGCATTGCAGGATGATTCTTTACCATCTGAGCCACCAGGGAATCCTCAAAAAAATAAATATGTGTGGGTGCTCAAATTCATTGTTTTTTTCAGTTCTTCTCTTGCTGAACTATTAAAAAGTCTCTCTGTGCCTTTCTTGTATTAAGAAGTAATAGTTTAAATACTATAATTATTCTTCATCACTGGGTTCAATAGAAAGTCCCTAAATTTTCCCACTAAAATTAGGTTCATTTAATTCAGCTATAATTTACAAAGAATTAGTGAAAGGGAACACATTAGTTCTTCCAAAAATATCACACTACAAATGATTGTAGACATGCAACACTATATTTTTCTCCATAAAATGAAATGTGGTACACTTTCCAGAGTTCCATTATGACATATTGTATATCTTAAAGTATCATGATATAAAGATAATCCTCTTGGGTTCCATGAACTTTACTAATGTAATGCATGAAATCTCCACCCTCTGACTGTATCTGATAACTCAGATGGTGGCAAATGTATTTCCTCTAGAAGGAAATACTGTCAATTATACGTTATGACATCTGGTTCTATGTTTTTATCATCAAGGAAGCACATTATGCTCTTTCTCTGATAGAGCCCAATCATCCTTGAACTGCTCAGTGGCAAACACTATCAGTTTCTTATGTTTCCAAATGTCTATTTTATAATGTCAGCTTCAGTCTGTTTTTTTTTTTTTTTTTTTTAGTGAATCTTTAATATTAATCATTCCCTCAGGGTAACTCACTACCTTTACTTTAGCTCAACATAAATCTATTGATTTTTTTATTTTTTATTTTTTTAATTTTCTTTACTTTATTGTGTTGGTTTTGCCATACATTGACATGGGTATACATATGTTCCCCCTCCAGAACCCCCCTCTCTCCTCCCTCCCGATTCCCTCCCCCTGGGTCATCTCGGTGCACCAGCCCCAAGCATCAACCCTGGGTTGGTGATTGATTTCACATATGATAATTAACATGTTTCAGTGTCATTCTCCCATATCACCCCTCCCTTGCCCTCTTCCACAGAGTCCACGAGACTGTTCTATACATCTGCGTTTCTTTTGCTGTCTCGCATGCAGGGTGCCAAGTTTATCATCTAATCAATATTGCAAGAATATGTTCCGATTGGTACCAAAAAAAGAACAAAAAATACTAAAATCTCTTTCCTCAGTAACTTTATATTATGAATTTCTTCAGTAACTTTATATTATGAATTAAAGTTGTATAATGTTTTAACTAAATGAATATACTTAGTGCTTTTTTCATGAAGTATTACTCAAAAATTCATAGATAAATAATTAAGAAAGAGAAGAGATGCAGAATACACATTGTTAAACATTGTTTTTCAAAAAAAACTTGTAAGCTTATTTAAATGTCTTATAGTTTTACAAAACTAGTTGTTTGAAAGAAGAGTTAAAAATTCTGTCGCAGTATTAAGCTCTTGGGGAATTATGCAGCATATCCTGTCGATAAAGTGGTAAAGATGAAATATAAAATTGGAGGAAAAGCAGTAGTAGCTAAGTTACTTGTAAAGCTTTTAAAAATTTCATTTAAGTGACTTCAGGGTATCTCTGAAGAACTCTGCCCTCAATAACTCTAACAGTACAAAATTTTCTGTAAGAAACAGTTGTCCTGGGGCCAGCGACCTAAGTAAAGAAGCAAATGTTTAAAAATAACTGTAGAGAGTTTATGTTAAAACATGATGGGAGGTTAAAAATAACATATCAAGATAAGGAATAAACCATGGTATACTTATAGACAGATTATTTTTCTCTCCAGAGGATAGTAGCTTTGGCAATCTTAAAGCAACTCTACAAACTAGAGACTTCTTTTTTTCTTTAGAAAAAATCTTTTAAATTAATCCAAAGCATCAGATTTATATTATGCTATGTCTATGACCCAGTCTTTTCCTTGGATAATATAACTGGCTCAAAAAAAAAAAAAAAGTAGTAGTTTTTAAATTTAAAATAAACATTAAGTCTAAAAAGTATTTTTTAAAGTAGAGGTTAAATATAATCACAATATCTAATGAAAACTTCTAATTTGCAGCATTTCCTTTTAATTTATCTTCATACATTATATTCAGTCAATATATATATGAATATATATATTCAGTCAATATATATTCATTGGATAAATATATTTCCTTGATTCTTTACTAAAGCAAGGAAAAGAAACAATAACAAGATGGACAGAATTCTTGCCTTCCTGGAATTTATATCCTGTTGGTGGAGAAATAAATATATAAAAATAATTTATATGAGATAAAGTTAGATAAAGGTAAGTGCTATCAAAAAAAGAGTACATGATTGAGAGCTACATGGCATGCAGTTCTTCTTTATCTAGGAAGTTTCTTATGAGTTCTTTTTTTTCTGAGTAGTAATGTATATAAATCTTTTTTGGTACAGCCTCTTCACTTTAAGCATTTTCTAAGTTGTTATTTTTTAAAACTTACATTTAATGTTTGAAAATGATTACATTTCCCAGGTTCTACTCTACTTATTTACCTTTCCATATTTTACATTTATATATTTTTGTAATATATAATATTTTGAAAGATTTGTTTGTACATAAATACTTTTGTCAAACAATAAGGTCAAATTCAGTAATTTTAAATATTCCAAAGAATTTACATAAATGCTATATTAATTTATACTATCAAATTTTTGAAGAATCCATTTATTTAAGGGAATAATCACTGAGTTCTTTACAATGTGTCAGGAACTCTACTAAATGCTGAAGATGACACAGAGAACTTCTTCCTTGAGCTCACAATTTCAAGAGACAAACTTATAAACAGATCTAAATGTTAAATACTAAAATTATTAAATTCTAGTTATGACTTACTAGTATTATCAAATAATACTAAAATTATCAAATTCTAGTTACTTAAAAAAATGTAAAGTGAAAGGGAAAGTTGCTCAGTCCTGTAGGACTCTTTGCTACCCTATAGACTATACAGTCCATGGAATTCTCCAGGCCAGAATACTGGAGTGGGTAGCCTTTCCCTTCTCCAGAGGATCTTTCCAACCCAGGGATTGAACCTAGGTCTCCAGCACTGTAGGCAGATTCTTCACCAGCTGAGCCACAAGGGCAGCCCCCCACCTCCAAAACAACAACAAAGAAAATGTAAGCAATGGGAAAAAAAAAAAACGTAAGCAACAGAAACACCTAAGTGCATTTTATGCCTCTCAAAAAACATATGCATTCTATTTTAAGGTAGAAGATAGTCTTTAACAATCTCTAAAATCTTTTTAGCTTTTAGAAGTCTATGAATAGAAAGTGACCAAAAATAAAAACATGAGTACAATGTCTGATATAGGCAACAGAAAATATAAATTTCCTTAGACTCGAAAATCCATGCCCAAATCTGTGACTTGACATTCTTTGAAAATTAGAAACTGAGATTTCTTACTTTGACTTTTATCACTGCCAGTTTAAATTTATTATATAACTCTCAACTAATTAGGAAGTTGAGTATCCCACTAAATATATTCACAGATTCTCCCAGTGGATGAATATTAAGTTGATTATGAGCTTTCTGTCACAATTTAGTCATTATTAGGAGTCAATTGATCTGTAAATCAAGAGGAATTGTCTTTGTTGAGAAATTCTTAGTAAATTGCCTCTGCTCTTCTCACCCAAACTCTTCAACACAAGGGTATGCTTAGATCACTCACTTTTGTGTTTCCTGAGGGCTTATTTGAAAAGAAAAGGTTAAAGCACGAGTTTAAGATGTTGAATTGCCCTCCTGCCTCTTTCGTGTTCTATTGGGCATTGAAGATCACTACGGTAATCAGAATACAAGAAACCATAGTTCCATCACCTCTTGAGATGTCAAATAATTTTAAAACAGAAAACTGTGCCTCTATATCAGGACAATTTGTTGGTCAGATTCCACCCATTTTCTCCAACCCATCTCCATCTCCGAATTTTTCTAATTATTATTTTCTTAAAAATATGTTTTTGAAACTTTGAACTGTACTGTGCTAATGTCATTCTAAAGATATTTATTTATATCCACATAGGACAAAGACTTTGGGATTGTCTACATGAAGGAAGTAACATCTCAAATATTCTCAGAGGTTTCATTTTGAGGTTATTGTTTTGAAAATGGACCCAAAGTTGACTCAGCAACTGGAATTTCCCACAATCAGACTGCTCTGAGGGAGCTTTGTGCTGTGAAAATAACACTGAATTAGAAGTCTAAACATGGTTTAGAGAGCTGTGTCTATAACTTAAACAAGTGAATATTCTGGAGCAAGTAATTTAACTTTTTGTCATATAGGTTTCTTTTTCTTAAAACAGGAGTAGTCATATCTGTCCTAGCTAATGATGAGATTACTGTAGATACATTTTCATATAATGGACATGAAAAGTAAGGCTAGATATAAGGTTATAAAAATTATAACAAATATTGTAAGCTAGACTGATTATATTTAAGCCCAAAGTGTGGAATGAAACTGATGACTCTTGGACTTTGAGGATGAATGAATTCCTCTTCATATTCTCCAGTGAGGACGCAAAATTTAGATTTCATGGTGCCACCTTGGAACAGTGAGGGAGAACATCAAGGCAACCTTCAGGTCCAGAAAAGAAATGGTCAATAAAATTAATCATGTCATTTGTGAAATGTATGATTATCAGATGTGATTAAAGGGAAAAAAAGGAAAAAAGAGAAAGGAAGATAAAAGGCCAGCAGTAATTGATTGCTGAGAAATTCAATTGGAAACTCGGCAAATTGAATCTATAACTTTTCCAGCTTACCGGCCCCATTGATCTATCCATTAGAGCATTCCATGTGAGTAAAACAAAACTGTAAATGGGCCAATGGCATGATTAAAGCAAAAAGTCATAAGCTTAGCAATTAACTCTAAGGTTACTTGAATCTTCCAATTGTACTTTCAGTAAAATAGGTTCATTGGTACACTTCCTCTGAGCATTCAACGACATTCTGAAAGAAATATTCCCCTTTTCCATGCAGATTCCTCGGTCTACTTCTATACTCTTTTTGAAGAGAGATATAGAGAAGAGGGGAGAAGGCAATTGCACCCCACTCCAGTATTCTTGCCTGGAAGATCCAATGGATGGAGGAGCCTGGTAGGCTGCAGTCCATGGGGGTCGCGAAGAGTTGGACACGACTGAGCGACTTCACTTTCACGCATTGGAAAGGAAATGGCAACCCACTCCAGTGTTCTTGCCTGGAGAATCCCAGGGAGGAGGAGCCTGGTGGGCTGCCGTCTATGCGGTTGCACAGAGTCGGACACTACTGAAGTGACTTAGCAGCAGCAGCATAGAGAAGAGGAATGCATCTATTTCTATCTTGGAGAAGAGCAATATAGCTACATCTAAGCTTTCCCCCCCCCACACACACACACACGCACACACACATGCACACACACCCAGTAGGACACTTTCACCTACAGTGGCCTATTGGAGGGTAAAAGTAGAAAAGACAGTGGCTCAGTATGGCCAATTAGCTCAGAGAGAAACAAATGTCAAATCCATTTCCTTCTGTAGTAATACTAGAAATTGATTCAGTTCTAAAACTAAAATACTAGTTTAAATACTATATGGCTTAAATACATAGACACATTTAGTAGTGAAATCGGAGGTCTTGCATTTCCAAAGAGAGAAAATAAAGATGTTAATGACCCTAAAGAGTAATATATTTATCAACCCACAATTCCTAATTATAAAGCATAGACTCAAGCTATTCAAATCAAAGCACCTATGACATTTGCTGTTTCTAAGTTTCCTTTCTTATTACCCTCAGAACAAAATGCTTACATGTAAAAGATCGTATTACATAGCTAGCATTGGAATATCTACAAATGTAAGCAACATGTTTGAACTTTATATAGAAGAGCTAAAGTTAACTTACATATACAGCATTTGGATCTATCTGCTCAAAGTCTCTACAGTCTCAGGAACTCTAAGAGTTAACTAGGAAAGCCAAGCAAGTCTTGCTATGAAATCCAGAACAATATTGCAGATGTGTGGAGCCTACAGAAGGTGGAGCCCATTTATTCTGCATGCATATTTAATGTGTAAAATGATTTTTAAGTCTTAAAACAACCTCTTGGAAATGCTATGAACTGCAAAGCTAGGCGAACCCGATGCATTCCTAAATATAAAGAAGAGAGAAAGATATGCACCAAGAGTAAAAATTCCTGGTTACTCACGATTCTTTTCACCTCTCCACCTTGATCCAGCTTTCATTCTGCCTGAGACACCCACAGGAGAAGTTATTTCTGCCATCAAGAGCAGCAGCAGCAACAGTACAGCCATGCCAGGTAAAAATAACCTCTATGGAGAGTCCTGTCACAGACGAACCTGAAGGCTTTCACTGGGAGTAGAAAACCCTGGAGCCAATCCTGTCATTTTATTCAGCAGAAATGCAAAAACGGCTGTTTTTCCCATAAATTTTCAAAAAGCAGGTATGTTCTCATCAGGCTTTCCATTTGAATTATTCAGGGAATGTTAAAAAAAAAATTAGAAAGGATGTAAAACCTTCCTCTAGACATAAGCAAAATGTCAGGAGAGATGAGCTGACAATTTTCTCTGGTCTTTTCTGCAGCTACGAGTTCCTAACCTACCCCTGCCAACTCTCACTTGTTCCAAATGTTTGTCAACATTTTTCATAACATGATAAAAGGAAAGAACTGATATTTCAGCATTTTCCCTCCTATCCATTCTGTACTACAGATTATAGTACTTGACGAATCTGAATATTTAATTTTGGCACTGCAAACACACCTCATTTCAAATAAGAGGTGGTTGTTAAGGAAAAGAAAAAAAAAAAAAACCTCTGCTTGTTTTCAAAGCTCTATCTAATGTCTTGGAGAAGGGATTAGATGTATAAATATCTGCTGCTAAGACATGATAAAAATACTTCTGAAAAGGGGGAGTGATAAACAATTATCTTTCCTACTTAGCTGTACTATGTAAATTATATATTCAAAGACTAATCTAAAAAGACAATCTTTAAAAAATATCCCAGACCCATGAAGCAGGCAAATGTAATGTACATTGTACACTCAAAGATCATCTGCATTTCATTGTAAACACTTGTTTCTTTATAAATACACATTGGTATATTCCATCTCTCTTGTTCCTGCAGAATGATTTTTATCACCTTGTGAGCTGAGCAGATTTTTGACCAAATTAGTCTTCTCTTTTTACAATTAAGTCTATTTCCCATAGGTAAAATGCAGTCTTGAGTGTTGCGAAACTGTACCAATATGAGAAGCTTGCTTTGCTTTGGGAAAAAATATTTTTTTTAATAATAAATATAATGTTAGGCTCCTCAGAGCATTAGAGGATAATAATATGCATACATTTATTTTAACAAGCATATAAATCTATTTTAGAATACCTTTAAACATATAATATTCTACATCCTGACCTAATTCTACAGTTAAATAGTTCACACAGCTGCCAAAACATATTTCTAAAACACATGCCTGAGAATATGCTGTTTACTGATAGTCCTCCAGACTGCAGCCAGAAGGGGGAAAAAGTCTACAGAAGCCAAGCAAGTATCATAAACAGGTGAAACAGGCTGGGTGGGGAGACAAGAAGGAGAGGTGGGGACTGCGGCTCTGTGCAGAGAAAGCCTTGTGAAAGGTGGCTTCTGTCATTCAATCCCAGATGCATGTGCCCATGAGACATGCAGATTCTGGGTTGCCAGATAGTTTAAGTTTTTAACAGAAGCTAGAAATTCAGATTATTATGAGCAATCTCCTGGTTATTAAAGCAAAAGTGATACAACTCTAAAATTCTTAACTGGTCGTATAAAGCAGAACATTCTGAATCTGGTTCTAACTTAAATTTTCTAGACTCACTGATCAAGACATATTCCTTACATGCCTATAACCTGTCAGATATATCATTAATAGAAAATATCCATAAAATAAGCTCATGGTTTAAAGGGATAGACATTTAAACATAATTTTCCTTGCTGTCATTTGCTTTCTTTGGTTATTAGTATTACAAGATGTTCCAAATAAATAAGAAATCCTACTTAAATATATTCTATTTCAGTTAAAATCAATTATAATCGAATAAAAGCAGCACCTTTATCTCCTATAATTCATACTACACTAGTGAAAGTGCAAAGCTCACATTGTCTATTAACTTTCAGGACTCAAGTACTGAGGTGGATGAAACTGGAGCCTATTATACAGAGTGAAGTAAGCCAGAAGGAAAAACAATACAGTATACTAACGCAGATATATGGAATTTAGAAAGATGGTAACAATAACCCTGTATGCGAGACAGCAAAAGAGATGCAGGTGTATAGAACAGTCTTTTGGACTCTGGGAGAGGGCACGGGTGGGATGATATAGGAGAACGGCATTGAAATATGTAAATTATCATATGTGAAATGAATCGCCAGCCCAGGTTTGATGCATGATTCAGGGTGCTCAGAGCTGGTGAACCGGGATGACCCAGAGGGAAGGAATTGGGAGGGAGGTGGGAGGGGGCTTCTGGAAGAGGAACACATGTATACCCATGGCAGACTCATGTCAATGTATGGCAAAACCAACACGATAATGTAAAGACAAAAAAAATAATAATAAATTTTAAAATGCCAATAAATTGGTTAATTTAGGGAAAAATGGATACATTCTTAGAAACATACAACCTACCAAGGCTGAATTATTAAGAAACAGAAGGTATGAACATACCACTAATGAGTTTTAATCAGTAATTAAAAAAAAAACTCCCAAAAGGGAAAGTCCATGATTAGATGGTTTTACTAGTGAATTCTACCAAATTTTGAAGAATTAATGTCAGTCCATCTAAAACTCTTCCAAAAAATAGAAAAAGGAAGGAATACTACCCCCCCCCAAATAAAAAACAATTGGGGGATCATCAAGAGGAAATACTTATAGATATGGGCTGTGCATTGATTTATATGTTCTCATTTGCTTTCCTCAGCCATTAATATTACAAGATGTTTTAGATCAATAGGGGCATCCCTGGTAGCTCAGCTGGTAAAGAATCTGTCTGCAATGTGGGAGACCTGGGTTCAATCCCTGATTTGAGAAGATCCCCTGCAGGAGGGCATGGCAACCCACTCCAGTATTCTTGCCTGGAGAAATCCCCCGGGACAGGGGCACCTGGTGGGCTACAGTTCATTGGGTCACATACAGTTGGACAGGACTGAGTGACTAAGTACATAGATCAATAGGAAATTCTAGCTACATTCTAAGACCAGCTTTCAAGCCTGCAAACTTTCTAACTTAAAGACAGTAAAGATGGGTTTAGTCTGCTCTGAAACTACAAATTGATATAAAGTCAGTTATTTGGCAGTCACATCCTAAATTCCATGTCTGTAACTATTTCAACTTGAAACATTAAATAGGCCAAGTGCATTTCTGCACCTTCTCTTTTTTCCTGTCCCAAACATACTCTAGTGTGAGTGGACAGAGGTGAGCAATCTCATTCTTCCTAAATGAAACTGACCAGTACCCTCATGTCAACTATATTTATAAATAAATCCTGACTCATGGAAATTAATGGGAGCAGTAAAAAAAAAAACAAAACAAAACAAAAAAAAAAACTCCTGCTATTTATTTATTCATCATGTTTTCTGAGTACCTGACACGTGTCAGGCAGGAGGCTAATTAGTAAGAAGTTGCAATGAATCAACTGATGTAGTTGTTGCCCTCATGGGGCTGATGTTCTAGTGAGTGGAAATAGACACCATATAACAAAATCCTACTGTCAGACACATACTTTAAAAACTGCATCTAGTGAAGTGAAAGGGAAGGTTTTATAAAGAGATTATAGTAGAGGACAAAAAGGTTCTTTGAAGAAGTCATGTGTAAGCAGAGATTGGATAAATAAGTACATACAAGGCCAAAAAGGAAAAATACATACAAGGCAAAAGTGGAAAATGCAGAAAATAGGATCAGTTCAGTCATTCAGTCATGTCTGACTCTTTGCAATCCCATAGACTGCAGCACACCAGGCTTTCCTGTCCTTTGCCAACTCCCTGAGTTTATTCAAATTCATGTCCATTGAGTTGGTGATGCCATCCAACCAGCCAATCCAAAAATAGAATTGGCTAAACAGAAATCTTATGCAAACCTTTTCAAGCTTAAAAGATCTTGGTCTATGTTAGGATGAAAGAATAACTAGAGAAACAGTTAGAGACCTCTTTGGTTTAGACTTATTGGTTTGAAACCTCTGTTAATGATTCTGAACTGTATTCTAGGGTTTTAAGAAGGAATAGAGCTTTGCTTTAAAAGGTTATATTTCTTTCTTTCAATAGCAAAGAAGTGGAAAGAACAGTTATGAGACCATAAAATTATTTTTTGGAAAAATTTATACTAGCAATATAGAAATAAAGAAAATAAATAGAAATGAATATATTAGAAATATATCCTGGAAGCAGAACTAACAAGACTGGCTAATGAATTGTACACAGAGGAAAAGGGGAAAAGGATTCCAAGGTGGTTGCTGATTTTCTGGGATGGATATTTTGATGTGGAACTCTATAAGAAGATCTTTTTTAAAAATTAGGATGATCTGTAGTCTTTTGAACATCAAGCTCTTTTCTTTGTGAAACAGCTATCCAAAACGTCACTATCATTTCTAATCAGACAGGGAAAGAATGTAGAAAGTTGAATGTGGTGAAAAATAATACCAATATAAAAAATAAAGCCTAAATCCAGTGAGAATCGGCATATCTGTCCACAATATATAAAAGGCATTATTCTTATATAAGGAATATTTAAATTAAATAAAGAATAATGGCTATACTGTGGCAAACGGATTTAGAAAGGTAAGAGTTATAACTGGAAAGCCACTTACAGGTTATTGCAACAGTTAGGGCAAAAAGTGACAATGGCTTAGGGTTCTGGAGCAGAGATGGATAGGTAGATAGATTTGAAAGAAATGAAATTGATAAAACTTGATGCTCCTTGGTTGAGAAACATGAGCCTGAAGTGTCAGTTATACACAGTGTAATGTTGCAGTTACAGTTATACACAGTTACAGTGTATATAAATGATGTTACACAGTGTAACATCACCCAAACCTGTGCAACATTAGTGTCTACTTCTTGAACTACAAGTCACCCATAACGTGTGATATCTAAATACCATCTTTTACAGGGGAATGCACTTGTCTAAGGGGCTTCCCAAGTGGCACTAGTGGTAAAAAAAAAAAAAAAAAAAAAACCGCCTGCTAACGCAGGAGACATAAGAGACACAGGTTCAATCCCTGGGTCCAGAAGATCGCCTGGAAGAGGGCATGGCAACCCATTCTGGTATTCTTGTCTGGAGAATACCATGGACAGAGGAGCCTGGTGGCTACAGTCCATAGCATCGCAAAGAGTCGGACATGACTGAAGTGACTTAGCACACATGGACTTGTCCAGAGGAAAATTAACGGACTACAACTGCAGATGCTATTAAAAGATACAATTTATTCCTATGGCACTTTGCAAATTGTTTGTATAAACATGACCTCTCATAATCCCTAAACCAGTTTTTGTGGCAATAGGCTGATCGTTCATACATTTTCAGTTAAAAAAAAATACTCAATAAACAATTAAAAGCAAAAACACCTGAAGTTTGAGAGGTCAAAATTCTTTTCCAACATACAAGATCTAGATTAGAAAATGGCAGAGCTTCTGGGGTGTTTTTAAAATATTTCCAGAAATTCTTTAATATTCCTTCCTTCAAGAAGAGGACATGAATGTCCAGTCCTGAGTATGGACAGAGAAGCCACTGAAAATAAAGTGAAAGTTATGGTGTGACTCTTGGGCTAGGTTGTGAAAGACACTGAGATTTCCTTTCCCCGCTACTTCTCTCTCCTTTCGATCTTCAGTCTAGGAAGCCAGCTGTCACATTGTGAGGAAACTTAGGCAGCTTATGCAGAGGCTCACAGACAAGAAACTGAGGTTATCAATCAGCAAGCAACCGAGGTCTGCCAACCCCCACGCCAGTGAGCCGATGGACTGTGTCCACTAGAGCCTGGCTAACAACTTGACCGTACCTTCATGAAGCCCTGTGCCAGTACCACCAGCTAAGCTGTTAGAGATTCCCGACTTTCAGAACCCACATATGACAACCATGTTTACTGTTCTAAGCTGCTGATCTTCAAGTGTAACTTATACGCATCAGGAGATAAGTACGGTAGCCTGGGTGAGAACAATCCTCTCCTTTCTTTCCATCACAATTACTTCCAAAACCATGATTTTGACTGCCACATGAAAAGGTCATGGTAAAGGCCATGGCTTCAGTCACAATGTCAAATAATCACATCACTATTTAATTTCATGTACGTGAGTGAGGGGGGTGGGTCAGGTGAAAATACATTAAGTCAAGAGACATCAACTCGCGGAACTCTTTTCTAATCAGTGCCGCAAATTCCTTTTGCTTGATCTATTTGACCAGCAAAGTGGTTTTGAACACTTGCATTTGCCATGTGTTCAGGTCACCCACTCCAGTGTTCTCGCCTGGAGAATCCCAGGGACGGCGGAGCCTGGTGGGCGGCCGTCTATGGGGTCACACAGAGTCGGACACGACTGAAGCGACTTAGCAGCAGCAGCAGGTCAGGTGCATAGTTCCCCGTTCACACAGTTCCTAAAGTCCGTAATTTTTCACTCCTGTTAGATGACCTTGCATATTTAGATTACCAGCCTGGTTTCAGGATTCATTTTATAATCAAATTATCATAAAAGTGTCATCACTGTCTTCCATAAAATGCTCTGCTACTTTTTTAGAAAAAAATTCCCCAGCTTTCAGTTCAGTTCAGTCTCTCAGTTGTGTCTGACTCTTTGCGACCCCATGGACTGCTGCACGCCAGGCCTTCCCCAGCTTTTCTGAGATATAATTGACTGACATATAACATTATATAAGTTTAATGTCTACTTGTTGACATTAAATACATTTGATACATTTATATGCTGCAAAATGATTACTGTTGAATTAACTAACACCTATAACAAATCGAGTAATTACCATTTCATTTTTTTTATGACAGCATGTACCATTTATTTTCTTAGCAACTTCCAAGTATGTTTAATATAGTAATAGTAACTATAATCACTGTGTTGAACATTAGATCCCTATACCTTACTCATCTTGTAACTGGGCATTTGTACTCTTTGGACAACATTTCCCCCACCCTCACCACGCTCCCCACCACCCTTGGTAACTACCAGTATCTTTTTCTAGAAGCTTGATACAATGCCACACTTCTAAGAAATATCTGGCTATGAGGACCTAGGACAGCATCTAACATATTACATGCCCTCAATAAACATTTCATGTAAGTAATTCATTGGTATATTAGCCTAAGAAGAACATCAGCATGGTGGTATAAAAACTGTGAATGGTGGTGTCTTGTGTTCTTATCTTTTCTGTTTTCTGCAGAAAGCCCTAAGTTCAACCCCGGTCACTGCTTTTGTTAAAAAAAAAAAATTTTTGTTTAAAAAATATATGTATTTGGCTACACCCAGTCTTAGTTGTGGCATGTGGGATCCAGCTCCCTGACCACAGATCGATTCCAGGTCCCACACATTGGAATTGTGGAGTCCCAGCCACTGAACCACCAGGAAAGTCCCTGGTACCTGATTTTTAAAGATACATGAGTGAATTTATTTTTATGACTTGAATAAAAGGGCTCCTCATTTCTAAAAAGCACTCTGTTCATTGTTTGTATTTTCATTTCAGTTCAGTTCAGCCACTCCATTGTGTCCAACCATTTGCGACCCCATAAATCGCAGCACGCCAGGCCTCCCTGTCCATCATCAACCCCTGGAGTCTACTCAAACCCATGTCCATCGAGTCAGTGATGCCATGCCATCCAACCCTCTCATCCTCTGTTGTCCCCTTATCCTCCTGCCCCCAATCCTTCCAAGCATTAGGGTCTTTTCCAATGAGACAACTCTTCGCATGAGGTGGCCAAAGTATTGGAGTTTCAGCTTCAACATCAGTCCTTCCAATGAACACCCAGGACTGATCTCCTTTAGGATGGACTGGTTGGATCTTCTTGCAGTCCAGGGGACTCTAAAGAGTCTTCTCCAACACCACAGTTCAAACGCATCAGTTCTTTGGTGCTCAGCTTTCTTCACCGTCCAATTCTCACATCCATACATGACACATTTTTTGGTGCCATGTTATAATAATCAATGGTATTATAGGTCATTCAAGATCAGTGATAATGTAAAGCTCAAACACAATTACTCTTATATCATCTGAATTGGGTTACTAAATCTATAAGAATACCTGTGGGCTGAAAATAATTTTGTAAAAATGATTTTTTTTTGTCCCTAGTGCCATGATCAATTAAAAAAAAATCTCAGCCATGGCAGCATTTCACTCATTCCACCAATAACTAGAACAGATATTTATACACAGTTGTAATAATTATTTAATTGGATGAATAACAAGTAAAGAAAGAGAACCACTTTATGCAAATAACAACACCAGTTTTCAAGCACATAGGTATACAAAATAGGCTACTAGCAGACCTGAAATTTTTTTAGTAACTATAGGAGTGTGATTGACACATTTATACATAGATAAGTGAATAGATAACTGAATGGACAGAGACACTGCTCTGGGTACCAAACAGGTGTTAAACATAACCATGTTCATAAACTCATAGCTGATCAGAGACACTAAGAAAACTTAGAAAACTTAAAAAGAAAGGAAATGGTTAGAAGAAATTTTTATTTAAGCAGAACTAAAATTAAATATGGACTTCCCTGGTGGCTCAGGCAGTAAAGAGTCTGCCTGCAATGCAGGAGACCTGGATTTGATCCCTGAATCAAGAAATCCACTGGAGAAGAAAAGGGCTACACACTCCAGTATTCTCACTTGGAAAACTCTATGGAGAGAGGAGCTTGGCAGGCTACACTCCATAGAGTCACATAGAGCCGGACACTACTGAAAATACTGGTCAAGCACAAATGATGTCAAAGGTTAGGATAGTCAACACAGGAGTAAAATGGATGAGAGCAGAGACCTGCATATGCATTTGTAAAGCTGTATCAAGAGGGCCCTCTGTGGCTGGAACAAACTGATATTGTAGGAAAGCCATAGTAAAGACAGGTAATGTCACACAATCCTGAGGAGCAGGAAGTTCAGTTTGAGAACAAGGAGGGAATCTTAAAAGTTCTGAGCAAGGCAGTATGAGGAATAGCCACACTGCTATCATGCAAAGAAAGATATGGTCTCAAAAAATGGGTAGATCCTTCTTGTTTAATTAAACAAACAAGATGATCCTTTGTCGAGTGTTTAATCAGAAACTCTTCCCCACAGGTATCACTTATCCAGAATATTGCAGGTTTCTCCTTCCGGAGTGTCACCAGTTCCACCCTCTAAAGGGTGACAAGTCATTTTATCAAGCAGATTCTAAGATTGTGTCTACATACAAGAAAAACTACAACTTGAACATGACAGGAAATTAAGAGTGTCAACTGCTTAGCTTATAGCTGGTAAGTTCTATTCCCTTACCTCCTGGGTGCCCTCCTTAGAGGTAGAAGTTTAGTTAAAGTGAAAAGGGCTTGGCCAGATCAAGATGGTTTTTGAATTCTAAGTCTATGTGCTAATTTACTCCAAGTGTAAGACTACAAGAAGGTTTAGGCCAATTAATCAAGAAACTGTTGATAGGGAATCAATGTTCATCTTGTCACTTTCTTGAAAAATGTATCAGAAAAGGAGACTGCTGGTCTCTGATGTATGGAAGGATCACAACCTGTAAGCATGTCATGGTGATGGCAAATAATTGGGAAACAATGGAAATGGTGAGAGAGTTTATTTTGGGGGGCTTCAAAATCACTGTGGATGGTGACTGAAATCATGAAATTAAAAGATGCTTACTCCTTGAAAGAAAAGCTATGACCAATCTAGACAGCATATTAAAAAGGAGAGACAGTGCTTTGCTGACAAAGCTCCATCTAATCAAAGTTATGGTTTTTCCAGTAGTCATGCATGGATGTGAGAGTTGGATTATAAAGAAGGCTGAGCACCGAAGAAATGATGCTTTTGAACTGTAGTGTTGGAGAAGACTCTAGAGAGTCCCTTGGACTGCAAGGAGATCAAACCAGTCAATCCTAAAGAAAATCAACCCTGAATTTTCATTGGAAGGACAGATGCTGAAGCTAAAACTCCAATACTTTGGCCACCTCATATGAAGAGCTGACTCATTAGAAAAGACTGTGATGCTGGGAAAGACTAAAGGTAGGAGGAGAAGAAATGACAGAGGATTAAATAGTTGGGTGGCATCACCAACTCGATGGACATGAGTCTGAGCAAGCTCCAGGAGTCAGTGAAGGACAGGGAAGCCTGGTGTGCTGCAATCCATGGAGTCACCAAGAGTCGGACACAACTGAGCGACTAAACTGACTGATGTCACAGTCAAACCACATCTGACTTTTGGGCTTGAATATCATTGAATAAAAACTTTCTTAACTAGAGAAGTTTTCAGAAAGGCAGCTTTCTGACAGCTAGCCTTACAACTCTAGCTTACAATATCTTCCCATAATGAAATAATATCGAGGGCCAAGACTATCCATAAGAAATCCAGTGTTTCCAGTATTTTCAGCTCTTATCTCTGAAATGTATAACTAGCCTTCTAATAAGCCATTAAAAATGTTAAAAAACATGAGAGCATTGACAGAAAAATAGAGCATTATGCTAGAAATTAAAGATGAATACTTACGTTAAAAGCAAAACGTTAGTTTTCATGATATCAAGTGTTATCTAACCTATCCAAAAAGTATTGTTATTTTCCTATCTGAGTAGATGTTTAAGAATTCATGAAATTCTATATTATTAGAACAATGACAAAGATGTAATTTTATCACTGGAAGAAAGTGAAAGGTTTATATACAAAGGAATACTGAGTAGTCCAAATTCATGAATAAAGAACATGTTCTTCAATATAACTTTCTGGTTAAATGAGAGAAAATCAGAAAACCTTCAACCCATGTTAATCAAGCTTCTCTGTAATATATCTTACCAATAAATATTTAGTCTAGCATAACATATTTAATTTTCCAGTAGCAACTGAGGTTTTTGTGATATGTGAACTTCATCAATGTTTTGCAAAGACCTGTGAATACAGAGGCCATTTATGAAGATAAAGGATTGTGGTAGTGTTGGCAAAGGTGATGCAATAGTTCCTGCCACCATAAAGGCTCATCTGTTTGCATCTTTTAGCAATCCTCCGTGGAGAGGCTTAGTCTGTTTCAGTACCACTTGAATCTAGATTAGACTGTTCACTTATTTTTAGCAATGAAATGCATCAAATTCATGTGTCTGACTCCTGAAGTTCATCTTTATGAGACCTTATGGCATCTGCTTTTGTTCTCTTGACATTCTGCCCCAAAAACTGTTGCAAAAGGAATCTGATCTATCCTACTGGAGGCTGAGAGGTAACGTGGAGATGAATGAGGCACTGCATCTGACAGCTTCCACCAGCTGCCAGCCATGGTGCAAGGAACCATGAAGCCAGCTGTTAAAAGCAGTATATGTTCTGCCATGGGAAGATTTGGGTTAAATTTACACATGCTCAATTGTGTCCTTATTTAACCTCTTCTTCGTCTCAGCTTTCTACTTTGTAAAATGAGGATAGCTGTACTATTTTACTTGTAGAGTGCTTGAGAATATTAAACGAGTGAATGAAATATCTTTATTACCTAGAATAGCACACATGTGAATAAAATGTAAGTAACAATATTAGTATTGCTGTCATTGTTGCTGCAATTCTTATTCATATTTTACAGAAAAGGAAACTGAGACTCAAAGGGATTAAATACATTTCCCAAAGCCACAGAGCTGTGGAACCAAGACTCAGACTTTTGGGGTTCAGAGTCTTGTTGTTTAGATGTTAAGTTCACTCTGACTCTCTTGCAGCCTTCTAGACTGTAGCTTGTCAGGCTCCTCTGTCCACTTCCCAGGCAAGAATAATGGAGTGGGTACCCAAAGCCTTTGACTGTGTGGATCACAATAAACTGTGGAAAATTCTTAAAGAGATGGGAATACCAGACCACCTGATCTGCCTCTTGAGAAATCTGTGTGCAGGTCAAGAAGCAACAGTTAGAACTGGATATCGAACAATAGACTGGTTCCAAATCAGGAAAGGAGTACATCAAGGCTGTATATTGTCATCCTGCTTATTTAACTTCTATGCAGAAACATCATGAAAAATGCTGGACTGGATGAAGCACAAGCTGGAATCAAGATTACCAGGAGAAATATCAATAATCCAAGATATGCAGATTATACCACACTTATGGCAGAAAAAGAAGAAGAACTAAAGAATCTCTTGATGAGAGTGAAAAAGTTGACTTAGAACTCAACATTCAAAAAATTAACATCATGGTATCTGGTCCCACTTCGTTTGCTGCTTCATGGAAATGACAATGGAAACAGTGAGAAACTTTATTTTTTTGTGCTCCAAAATCAATGCAGATGGTGACTGAAGCCATTAAATTTAAAGACACTTGCTTCTTAGAACAAAAGTTATAACCAACCTAGACAGCATATTAAAAAGCAGAGACATTACTTTGCCAACAAAGGTCTATCTAGTCAAGGCTATGTTTTTTCCAATAGTCATGTATGGATGTGAGAGCTGAGCACTGAAGAATTGATGCTTTTGAACTGTGGTATTGGAGAAGACTCTTGAGAGTCCCTTGGACCACAAGGAGATCCAACCAGTTTACCTTAAAGGAAATCAGTCCTGAATATTCATTGAAAGGACTGATGCTGAAGCTCCAGTATTTTGGCCACCTGATATGAAGAACTGACTCATTTTCAAAGACTCTGATGCTGGGAATTATTGAAGGCAGGAGAAGAAGGAGACAACAGAGGATGAGTTGGTTGGACTGCATTACTGACTCAGTGGACATGAGTTTGGGTAAGCTCTGGGAACTGATGATGGACAAGGAAGCCTGTCATACTGTAGTTCATGGGGTTGCAAAGAGTTGGACACGACTGAGCAACTGAAATGAACTGTGCAAATTCCATGCCCTCCCTACCCATCCACCATCATCTTTCCTGACTCCTTTCCTCCTACTCTCCCAGGATTTCAGTCCATCCTTTCCATGCACTTCCGTGCATGCCATTCTCTCTGGTTATGATCCCCTTTCTCTGCTGTTTATTTCAAAACTTTTACAGTTAATTTTACTACAATGCTCTCCCCCACCTTCTCTTCCTTTGTGAAGACCCACTTCCTTTTCCTTAGAAGGTTCTCAGGCACCCTCTCTGTTCCCATAGTCACTGTCAATGTATTATTGCTAAAATGAAATGTGACTGTTTTGAAAGTTTTGTCTTTCATTGACTGTGAGCTATAGAAGGCAGGAGTTTGTATTTTTTTATTAATTTTCATATTCCTGGACTTCAATAAATAACTTCTAGTTGACTACATTTTTCGGGTGCAACATAGACCATTTGTGTTCCTGGATCTTTTTCTTGTGTTTATATTCTTATGCATATATTAACATTTTATATTGAAAATTACTATTTGAGGTTATAGAGAAGAATTGTGATTTATTGTAAAAAAACTCGGTTTAGAAAAGAGTCAGGCCTGAGTTCAGATTTCAACTCTATCACTTGTTTAGCAATGCAACCTTGAACAAGTGATGTGAATTCTAGGCTCAATTTACTTCCAAACAATTGGAAAAATGATAGTTATGCTGAAGCCTTCACATACATATGTGTAGCTAAAGAAAAGGAAACGGAAAGTGAAGTGCTCAGTTTTGTCCAACTCTTTGCAACCCCATGGACTGTAGCCTGCCAAGCTCCTCTGTTCATGGAATTCTCCAGGCAAGAATACTGGAGTGGGTTGCCATTTCCTTCTCCAGGTGATCTTTCTGACTCAGGGATCAAGCCTGGGTCTCTTGCACTGCAGGCAGACTCTTTATCATCTGGGCCACAAATCTGAAGATGAATTTCATCATGATATGTAAAGTGCATTGAGTATACAGTGGCTCAATCTTCTGGAAAAACTATCATCATTAAGGAAGATTTTATGAATGGAGAGCTGTTTTGCTCTATCAATTTCATATATGTAAAAGAGGTGAAGAATTGTTCTGTTCTGAGAATATTACATTTTAAAAACAATACATTCCTTAGAGAGTCTAAGATTTATAAACATAATAAGATGTTAATAGACTCAGAAGATAGGAAAATTGTGCATTAAGATATATTAATTCAATCTTTAAATTGAGAAACTAACTTTTTATAACCAGGACTTAACTTTTAGTATACATATTAGCTTAAGCACACCAAAACAGAAAATGTTTGACCATACAATTATGAATGATACAAATCTACTAAAAAAAGACCCAAACCAACAAACACTATCAACAAAGTATTTTTACAGCTTGTTTCCTTAGCATTTTACTATTATTATTGTTTTCTGTTCTCAGATGGGTCTGGTTTTTCAAAAATATGGCATACAATCAAGTTATATGTATCTCTTTGCATATACTGTATGTTATAATGCATATATACATATAACATATGTGCATATAAATTCATGTATATATGTACATCTGGAGGCTTACCAGGTGGCATTAATGGTAAAGAATCCACCTGCCATTGCAGGAGACATGACCACGTCAGGAATATCCCATGGAGGAGGATATGGCAATCTGCGTCAGTATCTTTGCCTGTAGAAGCCCATGGACAGAAGAGTCTGGTGGGCTACAGTCCATAGGGTCTCAAAGAGTCAGACAAGACTGAAGCAACTTAGCATGCACGCACACATACATGTACATTTTGAACATATTACAGATTAAATTACTAAATAATAATATTTATGTTGAGATAAAATGAAGTCATCTGTATTAGCTTACTGATATAGGAATTCTATTTCTATTGCATCTCATACCTTCATGATTATAACCTTAAATTTAGTGACACTTTAAACATCATTAACCGCTCTTAAGAAAGTTTTATAAACCTATTTCTATCAACTATTCAGCTACCTCAAGTTTCAGTGTCTTTGTTCAATACAATTAAAGCCAATAGGGTTTCTGTCTAAAGGTTCAAGCCTCTTGTATGGAGAAAAGTCAGTACAACTTTTCATGTATCTTGTGCTTCAAGCTGTATAAAAAGATCTATGCATCTTTCCAGACTTAAAAAAAAAAGGCATATGACTGAAATTGCAGAATACTGTAAGACACTTTTTTCTCCAAATGTAAAAACACTTTGAAAATAAATCCAATAGATAAAAGTTTAACACTAGCTTTTGTAGCTTATTTTAAGAAGCCAGTAAAGAAAAGACAATATTGATTTTTGGAGTAGAAGTATATAGACCTTCACTTAACTTGCCACACACACAAATATAGAAAACTTTAATTCTTTAACTTCACTGGCTTTAATTACTGTATTTTGACCTTTTATTGATAATTAAATGGTTCCCTACACAAATGAAATTTTTATTATAAATCTGAATTGAATGCATATACAAAATACCTTCCTATTAATTATTTTAGTAGTAAATATATTCTATTGCATATGCCTCTATTACCTTACTAATTTTTAGAAGGTGGAAAAGAAAACAGCACATTTGATTCACTGAAAACATTTTAACCAGCAACAGAAATTTTGCTTATATCATAAAAAGTCAAAAAATGTAGCTAGACTGTTTCTGGCATTGAATTGATTAAGTACCAAAAAAAAAATGGAAATTATGTTAATGACATTACTATGTAACTCTACAAAGGGAGCTTCACAAACATTTAAATTCAAAGCCTTTGCTAAATACTTCAGCTCATGTACTAATTACTTCAATTAAATCATATTCAGGGGCTTCCCAGGTGGCTCAGTGGTAAAGAATCTGTCTGCCAATGCAGGAGATACATGAGACTTGGTTTCAATCCCTGGGTCGGGAAGATCCCCTGGATGAGTAAATGGTCACACACTCCAGTATTTTTGCCTGAGAAATCCCATAAATGGAGGAGCCTGGTGGGCTACAGTCCATGGAGTCACAAAGAGCTGGACAGGACTTAGGACTAAACTAGTACATACCCAAGTAACAATCTTCATGAAAATTATCAGAATTTGCCATTGAATCTTTTACCATGGAAAACAGAATTATTTATTTATCATCCTGTTAGTTAAAAATGTTTGACCAAGTGACTTTGTGTGAAGAGAGTACAGAATAGTAAAAACAAACTTCTCAATGAGTCTAAAGATGGCCAGATGATAAATGATTGTTCTATTTAAATCCAAACTAGGGGTTGTAATCATAGCTTGCTTTCACTTAGCAGATATATCTATATCCCCAAATTATTTTAAAAATTATTTGTGTCATTTTTAAACAGAACAAAATCAGTATGTGACGATATAATATAGAAGTAGAGTTAAAAATTCTCTGTTCACTTTGTGTGTGTATGTGTGTGTGTGTGTGTTTGTTAAACCTTCCACTCACCCAGAATTCTTCCCTCTCTTTCTCTTTTTATTGCACTGTTTTAAGTTTAATTCATATTATCCTTGTGGTATAAGTCAGTGTGCCAATACAACTTTATTTAGCACACTTCTCCTATTGCAGAGAAGAAGACTGGGTAACTTGAGAATTATCCATTTTACTCAAGAGTTTAATACATCCTGAAACTAACACATAGATCATAATAGAAAGAAGCATTCAAAATCAGAGTCAATCTATGCCACTGAAAATTATATATCAATAAAAGTAGTTTCTTTTTTTTTTAAATCAGCATTCTGTTTTCATCATTTGCAGACTAAGAGGCAATCTGAGAACAAATAGCATTAATCAGAGCTGAGTCAACTTCACCTTTAGAAAAAGGGAAGATAATCCCCTTCAGAAATAAAATCTCTCAAGTTGTCAAAATATTTTATTTTTTACTACTAAGAAAACTTTGGATTATACATTGACAGTCTTCACTTTCACATTAAAGTGTAAATATTCATAGGAAGTAGTGATATGTTAAATTGTTATCACACTTTCAGGAAGTGTGAAATCTCAAAAGACAGCTTTAGGGTGTTATAAGGCCCATATTCAAATCCTGAATGATGTGACTTATAGACAAATAGATGTGAGCAGGTCATTCCTCCTGGGTGAGCCTTCATTTTCTCAACTTATGTATGTATTAAGTATACTTGACTCATCAAATCTCTTGGCTCAATTGAGATGACACATGATAATTTGATTTATGACTGTAAATAGGCATATTGGAAAGTATTGTAAATAGGCAATAGGAAAGTATTGGATGATTTAGCATTAGCATTTTTTATAATTAAATTTATTTTTAATTGTAAGGCAGGATGATTGCTTTACAATATTGTGTTGGCTTCTGCCAAACAACAACATGAATCAGCCATGGTTTCCATGCATATGTGTGTAGGGACCTCCATTGGATATCTTCTGAGACTTACTCTATTTTTTTTTCATCAAAATGCTAATGTTATAGGTGTAGAGTAGGTCTCAGGAAATATCCAGTGGAGATCCATACATACACATGCATGGACACCTGTGAGTGGTTGAATTGCAGGGAAGCGTATAAAGGACAGGGATAAAGGTGGGTGAGATGGAGAAGTACTGAAAAGATTCTTTTCGCAATTCTCCTAATTGTCCTTATTAATGTAAGGACAATTAATTGTCCCTCCTTTTTAATTAGAATTTCACTGGGACATTCTGTGTATAGAGATTTAGAAGAGTTTTGTTTCTGTACAATTATGGTGCCTAAGACATATCTTCAGTAAGATTATTCTGGAATTTGCTTGTCTTACAGATGCCTCTAAAGGAACATTTCTGGCAGATGACTGCATGTGGTTCAAGAGACAGAGCCTACCCTCCCACATTACATGGGAACCAGGTAAACATTCTTCTATTACTGTCATACTCTCAACAACAAAATGAAATATTTTTAAATTGAGATTTCCTGGGGGGGGAGGGAGGAGGGAGGAGGGTTCCGGAGGGGAAGCATATGTAAACCCATGGTGATATCATGACAATGTATGGCAAAAACAATAAAAAAAAAAAAGAAGATATATTCAGATACATTGTACATGACCTGGAAGAAGGTGACTGAGGCACTCTGTTCTCTGGTCTGGGTAAGCCTGAGATTTCCCTGCCCCTACTCATGAACAAATTTATTCACTGACTCTATACGTAAACAACGATGTGAGGCTGGTTTGTGTTGAACATGACCTGGACTTGGTTGGATCTCCTTGTTCCACACTGTTATGAAATTATTGCATATTCCATAAGCAAATCAAAATGATGCATTAGTTATTTTCTTATTCATGCATTCAGTAAGTATTTGAGTGCTCACATGCCAGGCACTATTCTTCGAAAAGGAGACAAAGAAATATGTTGCAAAAAGAGCAAGTCATGGCTCTCATTTGAATTTTCCTTTGTCTCTTCATGAAGATATACAGAATGTCCAAACATGGTGCTTTCCAAGACCACAGCCTCTGATGAAGGTGTAGCCTCAGGAGCAATGTTTTATACTGTGTATCTTCTTCTAAGATCTGGTGGGAACTTGATCCAGTGGAAAAGAATCCACATCTGGCCAATGACCTGTTCTGTGGAGATGTATTGAGTCTGATTTTTAATTTTTAAGAATATGAATTAAGGGACTTCCCTGATGGCTCAGCTCAGCTCAGACTCCATTCTTCCACTGCAGGGGGTGAAGATTTGATCCCTGATTGGGATCAACTAAGACCCCAAATGCCACATGGCCAAAAACATACCTCCTCCAAAATGAAAAAAATTCAACAAAAAACCTCTGCCTACAGTGAAGATTACATGACTCTGTAAATGTATCCCAATTAAGTGAATTGTACAAGTAAAGCAAGTGAATTGTATAGCAGGTAAATTAAAACTCAATAAAAATTTCTTTAAAAGAATATGAATTAAACGTACAGAGACAATACAGAGAATAAAAGAAGACTGAAAGGAATGAAGTAAAGAGAGGTTATGAAAGACAGCAGAGGTTATATTAGGAGAAAGTAGAGAAGGCAGAAAAGAACAAACCATGATACTGAGAGTAGAAGTTGAGGAAACCAGCTGACGGAGATATGCTCCTGAGACCCTTGAACTGTCTGGATTCTAGAGCTAGGCTGCATTTGATCATATCTTAAATCTACTTCTTGACTATCATATGATCTCTACTTTTCCCAAAAAGTATTCCCGAGAAGCCATGTGTATGTACTTTTGTAATAAACTCTGAGTACTGGAACCATCTTGAGGTAAATTTCATCCTCTTGCAACAAATAAGCAGCCTAAATTAACCAGAGGGCATATCTGCTAACAATACATATGATTCCTTCCTTCCATTTCCGCTATGTACCCACTCACATTTTATTAATTTATTAATATGTACATTTATGCTGACTCATAGGGAGAACAAAGTCCTAGAAAAAGACTCATTAGCAAATGAACAATGCTTCTTTGATAACATAGAAGCTATTTTTTAAAAAATGTATTGGCATATAGTTTCTTTACAATATTGTGTTTCTTCTGCCGTACAGCAAAGTGAATCAGCTATAAATGTGCAAACATCCCCTCCCACTTGGCTTTCCATTCCCCCAGCCCATCCTACCCATCTAAGTCACCACAGAGCACCGAAATTGAGCTCCCTGTGCTATAAAGAAGAAAGAGAAAAGTAAATATTGTGCATTAACACATATATGTGGAATCTAGAAAAATAGTAAAGATGAATCTATTTGCAGGGAAGCAAGAGAGATGCAGATATAGGGCATGTTGGGGGAGGTGAATTGGGAGATAGGGATTGACATATATACACTACCATGTGTTAAACAGATAGCTAGTGGGGACCTGCTATATAGCACAGAAAGCAATTTTAATGACTATTTATTTCAATTGGTTTATTCAAGAGGCTATCAAAACTGTTTTAGAAACAATTTTCCTTTATATGGGGGGTTACTGGGTAGCTCAGCTGGTAAGGAATCCACCCGCAAAGCAGGAGACCCCAGTTTGATTGTTGGGTTGGCCAGTTTCCCTGGGGAAGGAAGAGGTTACCCACTCCAGCTTTCTTGGGCTTCCCTGGTGGTTCAGAAGGAAAGAATCTGCCTGCAATACAGGGAACCTAGGTTCAATTGCTGAGATGGGAAGATTTCCCTGGAGGAGGGCATGGCAGCCTGCTCTAGTATTCTTGTCTGGACAATCACCAGGGACAGAAGAGCCTGGTGGGTACAGTCCATGGGGTCGCACAGAGTTGGACACGACTGAAGTGACTTAGCATCAACAGCAGTGTTGTGCTTAGTTGTTCAGTTGTGTCTGACTCTGTGTGACCCTATAGATGGGAGCCCACCAGGCTTCTCTGTCCCCGGGATTCTCCAGGAAAGAATACTGAAGTGGGTTGCCATTTCCTTCTCCTTGCTGTATTCTACTCACTATTGTTTCTGAAGCGGGTCTCTCAGGGAGTCTTCTCTGACTTTATCCAATTGACTTGATTTATTACATTTCTCTTCTGCAAAGACCAGCTCCATCTCACTCATGTCATTGTTGAGGATGAAACAAGCTTCAGATTTGTAGAATTCTGGGTGATCTGTTTCAAAGCACTTGTAATGCATACATAGTACTATGATTTGGGCCAAGAAAGAACGGGTGAAGTGAGCTTGGACCAACTGCTTGTAGGCTCCTTCTAGAGAGGACTCATAGAGACACTTGCCCACCAGGCACCCTTCTAACTCATACATCTTTAGGCACTGATGAGCGGGGCGATTAGGGTTGGGGTGCACTCGTGCTTGGTTGGTGTCACTGAATCAGGTGAAGAGCTGACTGGTGATGTCAAATAGTGCTTTGCAGATTGATGCAAACCATTCCCGATGAGGCTCTCCCCAGTCCAGAGCGTCTTCATCCTGAAAAACCACTTCAAAGTTCTTGCTCCAATCTGAGATGGAGAAATTCTGAGTGGCTTTCAGAAACGATTCAAACAAAGCATGTCTGCTGACCTTCAGGGTGACTTTAGAACGTGGTCTTTTCATATGTACCTGCCGAAGCTCTTGATGGAAAAAGTTCACCTTGTCCTGAAAGGCCTCGGATCCTCCTATGTTCTTATGGAGGGAGCGGATGAACTTGGCCGCTGAGATGTTCCTCTCCTTACAGATGAGCTCCACAGGAGGCTGAATGCCGTCATCCACTACAAGGGTGAGCAGCTTATGGACCAGGTCAGGGCCAAGGTATGAAAATTTGGCTCCAGGGCACACCCAGGAAGGTATAAAGGCGCCAGGGAATAATTTTCAGGTAGAGCTCCTTCAATGAGAATTGCTTTGGTGACACATAGCAGTATACCTTCTTTGGTTTCTTCACCTTCTCAGGGGTGTGACACTCAGGGTGAGTCTTCATCTTCCTCTTCCAGAGCCGTGGAGGGCCGGCGCTGGGCAGAGCATGCGTGCCTGGGCGGGAGGTATCCCGGGGTGCTGGTGCAGTTGGCAGAATTATACAGATAAGCTTCAAAGTAAATGCTCACTCCTGAGGTGGACACGTTGCCCTCAATGATAATCCTCTCGTTATCACTTAGTTCAAATTCACCATTGTTGATTGGCTGGTTTTAATACGAGATGCAGGCATGGAAGCAGCCCAGAGAGTGCAGGATGACCTGCAGGAACACCTGGAAGGTCTGCTGGTTGGACGTCACCGACTTCTCAGCTGAGACACTGGTACTCTCTTCTGGAGGACCAAGCTCATGAATGGACACGCTGCAGTTGTGCTCATCTCTTAAGGACGTGCCCAGCACAGTATCCTTTATATGACAAGCACAGCATAGTACCCTTTATATGACACTAAGAACAGAGTGGTAAAATATCTTAGATCTATGAAAACTAGGCGAAATATTGAAAATGTCATGATAGTTCAAGACTTAGGATTCTTTTCAACTTGTCCCACAATAGTACAGTGTAGTAGAAATAAAGGTGGAGAAGACCAGAAGCTGTTTAGAGATTCCAGATTTTCCCTGGTTGGCACCAAATAAATAGACACATACACACACACAGCAAATCCAAGAAAGATGTAAACTTTTATGTAAGTCTACATAAAGAAAAAAGCTTGAAATATATCAAAACAGTAAAGACTATTACTCATAAAAGCATAGAATAAAAACAGTGTGGGACTCACACAAACACACACACATGTGCACATACATACTCAAAAGTATCTAAAACTTGAATGATGCAGGCCAGACCAGAAGACTGAGAGATCATGTTTCTAGCCTCAGTCTGGGTAGAGAGAAAATTAGAAATAAAAATCTGGCTTCCATACTACGTTACTTGTTGATGCACTCTGCTCTGCCCTGATAACTGTATATATTTTGTTCTCATGCCATACTGTAGCTTCAGCCGTTCTCAAAGAAAATTTTTAATATTCACAGAGATTTGAAAATCACTTGAGGAATATTTACAGAAATCTGGGCAGAGTGCCCCCTATTTTGCTACATTTATTTAGTATCCAGAATGAATTGAGTAGGTAAATAGCTGCCACAGTTGATGCAATTTCTATCTAGGTACTATGCATTATATAAGCACATATTTGAACGTTCACTCTGAACGTTTTAAAAAATCAGTAAGGGTAAAAAATAGCACTGCATCAACACCTGATAAAAATGTGAAAGTAGGAGAGAAGATGTGATGCCTTTTTATATATTGTGACTTAACATAAACAATATACATAATAGAAAAAACCCAGGCCCTTTAGACACCAACATGACGATTACTTCTCTCCTTTCTTCATCTATTTCTATCAGGCCTGTCTCTCTAAAGCCATGTCTCTTAGAACCAATTATATTCTCTCTGCAGTCAACTAAATGACAAGAAGGGTTTCCCTAGTCGCTCAGATGGTAAAGAATCTGCCTGAAATACAGGAGACCCAGGTTTGATCCCTGGGTTGGGAAGATTCCTTGGAGAAGGGAATGGCAACCCACTCCAGTATTCTTGCCTGAAGAATTCCATGGACAGAGGAGCCTGGTAGGCTACAGTTGATGGGGTCACAGACTTGGACATGACTGAGCAACTAACACTTTCACTTTCAAAGGACCCAAAAACCATAAATGAAGCTTGAGAAAGTCTTTTCAAGTGGGTCTATACACACTGTCAAAAAATAGACCTCATTTTTTTCCCCAAAATAATTAATAAAAATATAACAACTAATAATCCTGAGCAACATAAAAGTTCCAAACTATTTAGTGTCTGTCAAGTTTCATGAGGACTTTTATGTAATGTAATCTGCAAATAAAAATATAAAGTCTCTTTTAATTATTCTATTATGTTCTTCTCCTTTTATATGATAAAAACATCAAGTTCTATTTCCTTCTCTCAGTAAATAGAATTTTGTTTGTGCATTGGAGTCTTTCAATGTCATTTCTTATTCTCAAAGACTGAAATTAATTTCCTTGTTGATTATCATTTTAGATCTTTTATATTAAACTTAATGAGATGGTTGGATGGCATCACTGACTCAATGGACATGAGTTTGAGCAAACTCTGGGAGATGGTGAAGGACAGGGAAGCCTGGCTTGCTACAGTCCATGGGGTCACAAAGAGTTGGACACAACTCAGTGACTGAACAACAACAACTCAATCTAAAACTTACATCAGTTTAAGGAAAACAATTTCCCTTTGGCAAAGGGATTGTATAAATGCAGAAAAAATCGGGCAACTTGTACATATGAAGAGTCATTGTGTTCACATACTAATGACATTTTTTTCAAGTTCTTGGATGCTAAATTTTTCAGTTCTGTTCTGCATAAAATGCCTTAAGAATGAATTTTTAGAATTCTTTTATTTCTCTTTAGAGTGATGAACTCTATTATTCCTAATGTCTATCTAACCAGTAAGTGAAAAGAGTAGGACAGCGTGATTAGGGAAGGCAGTCCAAAGGCCAGATTTTCTAGGTTAGAATCTCAGCTCTAACATTTCCTTGTAGGCTGACAACTTGGGCAAGTTATATAATATTTTTCGGATTTCCATTTTCTCACATTTAAAATAAATATAATAATAATCACTTTATGTTTCCCTGTGAGGATGAAATGAATTAAAAGTATATAAAGTGCTTAGCTTACTGCTTGTTGCCTGGAAGATGCTAACAATAAGACTATCATTATTGCTGTATTGCTGCCATTGTTATTATTATTAAACAGTGCATACTCTGATACAATGTTCTTGGAAATGCAAAATTTAAAATCAGTATGTTTAAATCATATGATCATTTCATTTGATATTAAACTTAATCATCATAAACCCAGCAGTTCCACCCTTATTTACCCAAGAGAAAAGAAAACATACGCCCATATAAAGACTGTATGTGAATACTGATATCACTTTCATTTATAACTTCCTCAGTCATTAAAAAAAAAACAATAATCCTTCAAGTGGTGACTAGATGAGAAAGTTGTGGCATACCCACACCATGGAATAACACATCAAAAATTTAAAAAAAGAATGACTACTGATGCAAGTAACACCATGAATGAATCTCAAAATCATTACACTGGTGAAAGAATCCAGGAAGAAAGAGCTGCCCATTATAAAATTTGATTTTATTTACATTCTAGAAAAGGTCAAAGTATAGGGACAGAAATCTATCTGATTAAGTTTGCCAGGGAGATTGACTACAAAAGGACTTAAAGAAACCTTTTGTGGTAATGGAACTATTCTGTCTTCATTCTTGTGATCATCACATTACTTTATTTTTTAAACCTCATGGAAATATATGGCTATAAAGAGTGACCTTTAGTGTATATAAATTATACTTTAATAACCTGACATTAAAAAATGAAAACAAGAATATATACATGCCAGGTTACTATATAAAGATATGAGGAAATATTAATGTTGTCTTCTGAAGGCCTATATACACTCCCATAAGTTAAAACCTAGGCAATGACTGGAGACTTTGGTTCATCTTAAAACATAATGTCACAACAAGCTACTCACAAAGTTTATGGTTATGCCTAAGATGTTGCCTCCTGAGCCAGGATATAACGCTAGACCTGCTCAGAGTCTAAGCTCATCACAGTCCTCGGGCTCTTGGTCAGGGAATTTAATTCATAAGAGAGAACCCTGAAAGCTACAAAATCTATTCTAATTTGCAATTATTGATAGAGGTCAATTCAGCAGCTTGAAGGGGTAACAGAATCAAGGTTGATGAGCATTCAGCTAAGAAAGGAAGCTCCTGGTACCAAATTATGAAACAGCCTATTGGCACTGAGTTCATGAACTATGCAGTTTGGAGTCAGAAAATTTTGTTGGCAACATCCCAATAAATATTGCAGTAGCAATTAAAACTAAACACTTTTGAGGTCAAATAACTCTCTGAACTGGCTATTCATATAGCATCAATTCTTATTGAATTGTGTCTGTCAGCTTCGATACTTTTAACTTGGAAGTCTTTTATGCAAGCAATTAGCAAACTATATAGCATTCTTTTGATTTACTTTGCTATCTCATTTTCCTCTTAAATACAAGATATGAATGATTATTTCATTATTGTTATTACATGCCAGATGCTCCTATAATTGCTTTTGTAGAATTTCTGAATTGGTATACTTTTCTTTCTTCTTTCTTATTTTCCCCCCTTTAATCATTTTTTTAAATTTACTTCCTTATTGGCATTTGATATTCACAATAGTCAAAGTTTGATTTATGCTGCAATTTTAAAATTAATTATTATAAGTTTTAGGGATTAAAAGTGTTCTATAATATTACAAAAGTAAAAAAATTGAATAACTCTCTAAAAGACTATAGGTCATGAAGCTTTCAAAAATTGATCTCAAACTATCTCAATCATTCTATTATGTATAATATTTTGGCTTACATATATATGTATACATATATACATAGAATCAGTGTGCTGTACATTGGAAATTAACAGGACATTATAAATCAACTACATTTTGCTACTATTTACTGATTCGTTCAATGTTTGTCCACAGTGAGTATGATACTTTGGAAAGGTCATTATCAAAAAGTATCTAGAATTTCTCATGGCTAATTCAAGGATGTATAATTCATACTAAAATATATTTTTAAAAGTAAGCTCATTTGTCATTAAAAATGATATTTATTTGTACAGTTTATAAAATTTCAATATTAACACTTCTCTAATGTTTTATGTTTTATCTTTATCTTAATAATATCAAGATTATATAATGTTATTTTTTTTTTTTTTTTACCAAATTGCATATAGATACTCCAAGTTCTCTCCACTTTATTCCTGGTGGCTATTTAAATATTTTTATGTGTTCTGTGTGAAATGGGTTGAGATAACTTTGTCAAATGAGTAGGAAATAAACTTCAGAACATTTAACTGTCTGAAGGGATTTCACACCTAAATGGAGATTAAACTATCCTATTAATTTGATAATTTTCTACTCTGAAAAATATTTCATATTCTTAGTACACAGTCACTTAAAAATATGTTAGGAAATAAAACCGTTAATGTGAGAAAACCATGACAACTATTTTGAATTACTCAATTCTATTGCAGAGATGTGTTGGCTGCTTACAAATGACTGCCTCTAGCTCCAAACACAGTCTGCGTAAGAGAAACAAGAGCATACTTGTTCAATGTCCATCTCTCAAAATATATTTCCCTCCTAAAATTTTCGAATTACTGCTACACTGCTTGCTGAACCATGTACTTTTTTTTTTTTTTTCAATTTTCTCTTTTTTTTTTTTTTTTTGGGGGGGGACCACGGGGCGCTTTGGCCTGGCTGTGTTTTTTTTTTTTATTATTATTGTTTTTGCCATACATTGTCATGATATCACCATGGGTTTACATATGCTTCCCCTCGGGATCCCCCCTCCCTCCTCCCTCCCCCCCGGGAAATCTCGCTGCACCAGTCCCGAGCATCAATCCTGGGCTGGCGATTGATTAGACACATGACAATTAACATGCTTCAATGCCCTTCTCCCATAACATCCCACCCTTACCCTCATCCACAAAGTCCACGAGTCTATTCTATACATCTGCGTTCCTTTTGTTGTCTCCCATGTTGGG